>CM059189.1:41116491-41163101 GCA_030323885.1 Branchipolynoe longqiensis
ATGCTGGATAAATAAATATGAAAATATAAATAATCTATAGATTATATATATCTATCGGCATATGTGTCGCATGCGATTGTGTATTTACTGCAGACTAACTAACCCATCCCTGCAGCCAAAACCTCGATACTAGCGCCACCTACGGCCGCTCTTGGCATTCCCCGCTCCTGTACTCTTTCTTCACTCACCACACAATTTATTTGAGCAGGGTTGAGTGAATGCTTCCCACTCACACTCATTGGATATTAATAGGATAGGACAACGACTGGTTCACACAGTATCAGGATAATGCTTCTATTGGGTCATGGTGCTGGCGGGCAGTGGGGCAACACTATAAAAGCCACCATGAGTAGGCCTAGGCACTGATACAAGTTCAGTACCCGTCCTGATATGACCTTAGATGTTGCCAGAATGTACAACTCCAACAATGTGGTGTTCTCTGTGGTGGCATGGTGTCTGACTTTTTTCTAGGTCGGACTCCTAATCTGAAGTTTGATGGATCGATTCCCCATGCCATCACCTCTGACAATTTGGATTTCCACCGCTGTGTATAACTTACAGCGTCATCAAAGGCCGGTTGCTCTCATACCATGTCTATGTGGTGTGCGAGGCTAAAAATCCCTTGGGTTGGTAAAAGTGTAGGCTTGGGCTTTCTATCGACCACCTGTCTGATGGTGAAAACAAGACGATTCAGTATAAACTATAAATCTTCAAGAACCCCCCCCCCCCAAAAAAAAAAACCCCAATATATACACTCGATATCCTCAAAATATACCACACATCGTCACTCTCCAGGTTCTTTCTGTCCATACATGTATATTATTAAACCTGCAGCTGAAGATATGCACAGTGGGTACTCCCCCCCCCGCCTCCCCCCCCCCCCCCCCCCCACCCCTCCCCCCCCCCCCCCCCCCCCACCACACACACACACGCCCTCTGGTGACAGAGTTGGGAGAGCTGCGCCACCCGGCGTCACGTCCGTGGAAATAAAGACGACACATCTCGCACAAAACCAAGTAGCCTCAAGTGGTCACAGACACAAGCTATTGAAAACTAGCTCTTCACCAAAACAGAAACAACACCACCAAGCAAAAAAAGAAGAGCAAAAACCTGCAAAAAAATATACGATGTGCATAAAAGCAGTTCAGAGACAATTCGCTAACAATTGAGGGGTGTGTCCGTAACTGGAGACACTTGGTGCATTTCCACACAATTAAGAAAAACAACTATATATATATATGTATATGTTTATATATATATACAATAAAACCTCTCAAACCGACAGCCTCCACAGATTGACCATTCCCCTATATCGATCGCTTTATTTGGGTCCCAATGATTGCCCATACAATACCATTGTAACGAAATGAAAAACTCCCTAAACCGACCACCTCCGTAAATGGACCATTTAAAGTCGGCTCCATGGTCGGTCCACTTAGAGAGGTTTTACCGTATGTATATATGTTTGTGTGTGACTGGTGGCCGACTCGTTAGTGCGACGGGCCCCGCGGGTGCTGGATGGATGGCGTGTGAAGTTGAGTCCTTTATTCCCTACTTTGCTGCTGTCTGCCCCACCATGTATCCACCCACCCCTCAGTAACAGTACTAACACCAACCTGCCCGCCCGGGTTTCTATTCATAGCACGGGGCTGAGAAGAGGCAGGCTATGGAACGCAGCCAGGATGGAATGGGCAGAATTTTCTTCGTTTATACTGTCTTATTCTTCATCCTTTCTTCTTCCTTCTTTCTTCTTGCGTCTCTCTTCTTCTTCCCCCTTGTTCCTTCGTTTTCTCTTCTTCCTTCATTCTTTCTCCTCCTCCTCCTTCTTCTTCCTCCTCCTTCTCCTTTCTCCTTCTTCATTCTCCTTCCTCCTTTTTGTTCTTAACTCTTCTTCTTCCCCATTATTCCTTCCTTTTCTCTTCTTACTACTCCTTCTTCTTCCTTCTCCTTCTCCGCCCTCCTCCTCCTTCTTCCTCCCATTTGTTCTTCCCTCTTCTTCTTCTCCTTCTTTCATCTATCCTTCTTCCTTCTTTTTCCTTCATCGTCTTCTTTTTCCTTTTTCGCCTTTCTACTTTTTCTACTTCTTCTTCTTCTTCTCCTGCTCATTACCAATCTCTTCCAGCTCCTCCACCCCTTCTACTCCTACCCCCTCTTCTCCTTCTCCTCCTCCTTCTTTCCCTTTTTTCTTCTCCTTCAACTTTTAGTTTTTCTCACTTCAGTCCCTTCTTCCTTGTCTTCTTTCTCATCTTCTTTCTTGTCATCTTCTTCTTCTTCTATTACTACTACTACTACTTCCACTCATTATATACCGCTGCTTCCATATCCAATTCTTCTTACAATTCTTCCGGTTCTTCTTCTTCATCATCACCCACTTTTATTTGTTCAATTCTTCAATTTCTTGTTATCCGGCCCTTTCCCCCCCCCCCCCCCCCCCCCCCCCACCCCCCCCCCCCCCCCCCCCCCCCCCCCCCCCCCCCCCCCCCCATTTCCCCTTCGTCTGCTGGTCCTTCTTTCTGCTAATTCTCCTTCTCCTTATGCCATGTCTTCTTTTTATGGAACTATCCACTCCCCTTTCTTAATATGAATAAGCAATGCTTAGGACCGACCCACCGATATAACTACAGCAAAGTATTTTATGATTTTTTTTTACTTCACTCGCGGTGTTCGATTTGAAATTCTATCAATTCGGGTGACGTTTCCGCGAAGTAAACTATTAATATTTCATTTGTGCACCCATGTTTATGCCAAATTGTTATTTATTTCTTTTAATTTTCAATAATATCAAAGTTTTTAACTGCACGTATCGGCAAATTCTACGGCAGCGGGCATTTGTTTTGATATATTATTAACCAATAGCTGTCGTCCACCGTGCTTGCTGCGGACCGAAGTTCGACGAGCGATTTCCGTTTCCGTTTGCTGGATTTTGATTTCTCGAGCAGGAGTTTACAAATGGCAGCGCCCATATGGGGCTATTTCCGTTTCCGTTTGCTGGATTTTGGTCCTCTATGGGTAGGAGTATTGTTTATCACTTATGTGTATATATCTACATGCGTTAGTCTTAAGCCTCCCCAGAGGGTGGGTCGGTATAAATATACAACAAAAATGCCTTTCAGGGAATCAAAGTGAGAGCAAAGTGACCTTTCTTCAGAGTGAGTGAGAGCAGACGACAGCGAACACAATTTCTTTTTCTTTTTTTAAGCGGGAGGAGGGGATAGGTGGAGAACCCCCAGAAGTGCCTAATTTTGCCACTAGATGGCGCTCAGTGCCTGAGAGGACTGGTTCAAGTGGTGGTGAATGGTGAACACAGCCTGGGGGCTGGGACGAGCCGAATGGATCCCACTGACGGCACTCCGAGCGTGATGGATGACGGATTAAACGCACTTCTCCGCTCCGACCTGCGTGTGTGCAATGCCGCTTTATATACCACGCCCACACTGCACGCGGAATTGATGCATCATCTGAGCGGGGAGCAGTGTGCCAATAACACATCGCCACCTACGGCTGCAAACGGTAATCAACGAAAAACCAAGCTCATGCCCCAAAGCACAACTCTACATATATACATATATAAATTTATACATATATACATATATACATATATAAATACATACATATATACATGCTTAACCGTTCGCGTTTGTTTGATTTCCATATGATTCCATGGTTTTTCCTGGGCCTGCCGCGGGCCGTGGCCACCTCTCCGTCCCTCCGCCAGTTGACCACCTTTGTTGGATGAATTCCGGGCTAAGGGCTGACAGCCTGAGTGCTACATATGTATGGGCTCTACCCCTCCCGCATTTAATATGTATTAATTACTTTCATTGTATAGTGGCTCTACCCCTGCCACATTCGCTGTATATTAATTGATATTATTCCAAAATAAAGCAGCCGGTGTACTCCGCCGCCGCTGTCATTTATAAACACCCGAGATATTACTACTTGTTATTCATGTTTAAGTTAAGAAGGTGGTTATTAGTCCCACGGAGGGAGAGGGGATAGGTTACATACGGCCAGCTGGGCAGAAGGCCCTTAATACTAGAGATACTAATGAATCATTGGTATAGAGTTGACCATAGCGGTTAATATAATAAGGAACCTGTTCATAAGGAGTAAGGAATGCAAGGAACATTTCAATCACTTTTAAGAGCTCACAACTTTATTTCTGTTCCTAGCAATACAATCTAATTTCACCGACATCACTGGTACGGATAGATACTTCCCCTCTCATCTTTTAGAGTTAACATTATTTTGAATTACCACAATTAAAGCCTAAATATCATCTAAAACATCAGATCGTGCAAGAATCGCATCTGATGGGTCCAGGCCCGATGGCTCGACCCTTCTACATTGCTAGGAGAGAAACGCGGGACGCCGCAGCATATCTCCTAGCAATGAGTTACAGCAGCGAACCCTTCCCCACATTTGATGGCCAATGCGGGTTTGTCCTGGCGAGCAGCCCGCATTTCCAAATGCGGGTGGCTCGACCCAAGCCCGCACCAGCCACAGCTCGATTATAGTCTCGCCCACTTCACATATATACATATATTATATATATACAGATCAGCCTCTCAAAATCGACCAACCATGGGACCGAATTTAAATGATCCATTTAGGGAGGTGGGAGGTTCAGGGAGTTTAAAAAAAATATCATTACAATGGTAGTGTATGGGTGATCGTTTGAGACACAAATAAAGCGATCGATATAGGGGAGCGGTCGATCTGTGGATATGTATAAATATTTATGTATGTATGCATATATACTATAAATAATACTTTTGAGAGAGAGGTTCAGGTCTGGCTGCCTCCTAAACCCCATATCTTTATTAAAATTAAAATTACGGGCTAAGTGAGCAGCCGGTGGTGAGAAATCGGCAGCCTGCTGACAAGGAGAGACTGTCCTAAAGGGGCTGTCACATTATGACGCATCGCGCCAACATACACCGACGTATGTGATTATTGCCAGCTATGTCGGGATACGTCGTTATGCGTTACGCATGCGTTAGGCGACAATGTGTGGATTTTACGTTGGCCGTACGTTATGTATATGTTAGGCGTACATCGATGTACATTAGACGTATGTTAGACAAACGTTGTTCACTACATTGCACTACATTGACCTACATTAAAGGCAGTGGGAACATACAGTCTGCGTACTGACAATGTATTGATAATGTATGCTTAACGTACGTCTAACATACGTCTAACATACATCTAACATACGTCTAACATACATCTAACATAGTCTAACGTATGTCTAATGTATGTCTAACATACATCTAACATATGTATAACATACATCTAATGTAGTCTAACATAGTCTAACATATGTCTAAAATACATCTAACTTATGTCTAACATAGTCTAACGTACATCTAACATACGTCTAACATACATCTAACATATGTCTAACATATGTCTAACATACGTCTAACATATGTTTAGCATTTCTCCAGCGTGTCTTGACATATGTAACATATGAGGCGTAGTTCTGGCGATCGAATAACGTATATAATGTTCACTGGCGTTCTGCAAACATACCGTGAGCGTAATTCGAGTGTTTTTCACCCGGAAGCATGTTAGGCATACTTTGGTCATAGGTTGGCCATACGCTATGTATACAATATGTATACATCCAACTTTGCTCCCTGCGCCGAAAAGTTTGACGCTTCTCAATGTAAAAAAGTGATTTTACGCATTTGCCACGCGCTTGCCAGATGCGTCGTAATGTGACAGGGCCTTTACCTTATTGCGCCTCAACTGCCCACCAGGCAACTCCAACAGCACCAAGATCATTCTAGAGCCGCATGCAACACCATAATAGCAATAGCTCTGTTCACATAATATCCGCATAGCTCGCCAAATTATACACAACATAAATGTCTTTGCTGGGTTTTTTTTTCTTTAAGATGGATAAGTCTGGATAGTCTTGTTTTCACCATTAGACAGTTGTTGGTCGATAGAAAGCACAAGCCTACAATTTTACTGACCCAATGGATTTTTAATCTCCCACACCACATAGACATGGTATGACAGCAACTGGCCTTTGATGACGCTGTAAGTTATACACAAGGGTGGAAATCCAAATTGGTAGAGGTGATGGTATGGGATTTTATTTTCGAGACTTTGCAATGTGTCACTTGTTTTATTGTTGTTGCATTTTGTTGTTGTATTGGGGCCTTCCGATCTAGTAACATCAAAGGTCATATCAGAATGGGTGGCGACTTGTCCACAGTGCACATTCATGATGTCTTTAAAAAAAATAGTGCTGCCCTACTCGGATACCATGGTGTTGGCACCATGACCGGATATCCCACCAAGTCTTACCCTGGCACTGAGCCAACCAGTCCCTGCCCTATGGTAGCAACGCCGGGCACCAACCAACGGCAGCTCGCGGCAAGTGTAATTTGTATAAGTCCTTGGTTTCGCTCGGCCAAGGATTGATCCTGTCTGGGACGGCGGGAGTGTTGCCCCCAGTCAGCCATCCCATCCAGTGGCATAGCTACTAAGTAGGGGTTGTTCGGCAGCCCTCCCCAGCCACGTTTGTTTGTTTGTTTGTTGTTGTTTTACATCCTAGCAACATCTAGGGTGATATCAGGACGGGTACCGACTTGTGACAGTACGCACTCATGGCGATTTTATAGTGCTGCCCCACTGGGAAATCAGGCTGCCGGCACCATGACCCGATATCAGTCACATTATCCTGACACTGAACTAACCAGCCCTTGCCCTATCCTAATAATGCCGAGCACCAGCCTAGGAAGCAACAAGTATCAATTTTTAAGTCATTGGTTTGACTCGACCGGGAACCAAACTCGCGAACTCCCGATCTTCCGCACGCGAGGCCTGGGCTCTACCGATTCGGCCACCGCGCCTGGCCTCCCAAGCCACGTCAACTCCCCAAAGGGCCATGATCACAAGAGCAAATATTCATCCATTACCACAGGCCAGGTAACGCTGGGGGTGTGGGTGGGTATCAGAGGGGGGGGGGGAAGATCACCCTCTTCCTCTTCTTGTCGCGGATTGATGGCCACAAAACAACGATGAAACCCAATAATATCCAATTAAAGCACGGTCTGTGCCGATGCTCAACCTGTCCGCTGTGTTTAAACCTAGCTTCTCAACTCGATTTACCTGCGGGTGTAATTATGATTTGGGTGCTATCTAATTTATGCATCTGCTAAATTGCACCTTTGGTGCCCGACTTTCATAAATACCACTTGGTATACTTATGCTGTGCAAATTATACATCTTGTTCCCGAAGCGCCTCTTAGCACTCATTTGTTTGGGGGGTGATCCGACGGGTATTAGTAAATAATGAGGTTGCGATTGTTCCCTGAATGCATGCCTTTAACCGGACAGATGCCGGCGCAACTAATTCGGCACCGACAGTCCGATCTTTTTTTTTTACCTTGATCACAAATTATATTATTGTGAGCTTTTTAAATTCATGAGTGTCTATTGACACATAATTGATCGTATGCTTTTACATTATATGTAAAAGTGATGGTTGAATAAAAAACCTACAATTCTCGCCATGAATATGGCCTATGCTGCCGACCCGGCGCAAAGAAATCACCAATCAATCAATCAGGTTTCATTGCATAGGTTTTACAGATGGAGAGTCCTTTAAAAAAATCTTTTTCATTTTTTTAATCGAGGTCAAAGAGCAAAGGCAAAATTGTAATTTGCTACAACACAAAGCACACCCTGCTCCTCCCCCCCCCCCCCACACACACACAAAATACATTCACAATAAAAACCCACACAAGAACAACTATCCTGGTATTAGTCTAGTTAAAATGACACAATTCAATGATATTGAGTTTCTGCCATGATTTCGTTCCGGTATATATGTTAGGTTAATCGTTCTAATCCACTTTATGAAGTAACTTTAATTTTAAATGGTTGACATTAAAGATAATTGAAGTGAGAAGAAAAAATGGCAACTTAATTTTGGCACACGGAAATATTGGACGTGACCTTTGTTTGTCCATTTACACATGTAGCAGGATAGCATAAAGTATGGGGCTCTAAACACACATAATTAATGTTTAACAAGCGCACCAGTATCCAAGTCTTTGTTTGTCCATTTACACATGTAGCAGCATAGCATAAGGTATGGGGCTCTAAACACACATAATTAATGTTTAACAAGTGCACCAGTATCCAAGTCTTTGTTTGTCCATTTACACATGTAGCAGGATAGCATACAGTATGGGGCTCTAAACACACATAATTAATGTTTAACAAGCGCACCAGTATCTAAGTCTTTGTTTGTCCATTTACACGTGTAGCAGCATAGCATACAGTATGGGGCTCTAAACACACATAATTAATGTTCAACAAGTGCACCAGTATCTAAGTCTTTGTTTGTCCACTTACAAGTGTAGCACCATACCATACAGTATGGGGCTCTAAACACACATAATTAATGTTCAACAAGTGTACCAGTATCTAAGTCTTTGTTTGTCCACTTACAAGTGTAGCAGCATACCATACAGTATGGGGCTCTAAACACACACAATTAATGTTTAACAAGTGCACCAGTATCCAAGTCTGATAAGTAGGATCAACTCTATATTGGTGCATTGGTTTAGAAAATGTTATGCTTTGATAGAATTATGCAGTTCAGCTAAGTTTAAGACCCGTTACTTCCCAGCACAGACAGCACAGACAGTCGCCCCAAGTCGATGCAAATCGGCACAGTCAACACCGAGCATGAGACAAATGACAATATCATAATTTGTGAGCATGTGACCAAGAGCTTTATCTTCTTTGGAAATATATATGAGACATTGACGCTATGAAATAAAGAATGCGGTTAGTTTATGACAGTCGGAAATACACATAATTCTCAATTATCATTAATTGCTAACAAGGAAGAGTACACCTCCTCCTTCATAAAAAAAAAATAGAAAGTAGTTGGGATGATGGGAGAGACTCAGGGTGCGTGAAGACAGGAAGGGGCGGGTGAGCTATGCATGAAGGGAGGGTGGGAACTCACCATTTCTAAATAGTGTCTTGGTTGGTTGTTGGAGTTTTACATCCTGGCAACATCTAAGGTCATATCAGGCTATGTCCCGACTTGTGACAGTGTGCACTCCAGTGTGCCTCATTGGGAGACCATGCCACCAGCACCATGACCTGATATCCCACTCAGTCACATTATCCTGGTCCGGTCTCCCAGTGGGGCAGCACTATAGAGTCACCATGAGTGCGCACTGTCACAAGTCGGTACCCGTCCTGATATGACCTTAGATGTTGTTAGGACGCAAAACAACAAACAAAGCAAACATCCTGATGTGGTCTATACGAAGTGCTTATTTACTGTTACTGACTTATAAATGACAGGAGTGCATGGTGGAGATCGAAGTGGTGGTGGGGGTGGGGTGGGGGTGGGGGAGATTATTTAGGAGTAATCGTGGGAAAATTAGAGCGGGAAGGTGGAGGGGAAGCACCCAGGTGTGGAGGGAGGGGGCGCGGGGTGATAGCGTGATTGTCCAACAATGCAAGCACTACAAAGCCTCATAGTTAAGGAGCCATATTGAAAGAGCTACTTGGATTACCCGCTACAATTATAGATTACCAAGAATCTCCTTCTCCTAGTTAATTATTTTGTTGTTGGCTTTCATAAAATATATATATATATATATATGAGACTGTCTCAAAAGGTGCTAAGCAATATGGGACAAAACTGTGTCCATTGTAACGATCAACATACTATCTGCTTATGCATTTGCTCAGGATAAACTGATTTGTTTTTTACATGGTGTTTCATAATCCCAATAGAATACATATTGATTTGAAGCAAATGTCCTTGTGTTTTCAATGTAACCGTTTCTGTGCTGTTTTGTGTAAATCGTTACAATGGACAAAAAAAAGAAGAGTTATCACCTTTTGAGGCAGGCTCATATACTCTTTTACACATTTACTTTGTTTTTACATTTTTGAAACTTTTTTAATGTTATTAATTTTTAATTTGATTAATTAATTTTTATATATATATATATATATATATATATTTTGACAAATTTTTCCTAGCATATTCATTGTCCAAGCTTTGCACAACGCAGGAGCAATGGGACCTCTCTGCCTTTGATTGATTGATTGATTGATTGGTGGTTGCTTTACGCCGTGTCGGCAGCATAGGCCATATTCACGGCGAGAAATGTTTGTCTTTTGTTCAAACCATCGCTTTTACATGTAAAAGCAGACAATCAATTATGTGCCAATAGACACTCATTAAATTAGAAAGCTCACAATCATATATTTGTGGTCAAGGGAAACAAATTCCCATAGAAAAAGAAAAGTTTTATTAATAATTGATAGAATCCATTTAGTAAACTATATAAGGTGGTACAGTCCAGCTGCCCTCAAAAAGGCTAAAATGTTTTCCTGTTTTACCTTAGTAAAAAGGTCATGCATACTGTCTGCAGTGTAGAACCGTTGGCGCAGGGCCAAAAAATCAACGCAACTTAGTAAAATGTGTTTGAGTGTCAGTGGGGACTGACACCCAATACATTCAGGGGGAGGTTCCCCCTTGAGCAGAAAAGCATGTGTAAGCCACGAGTGGCCAATACGGCAGCGGCTAAGGACCACTTGGTCCCGCCGACCTCCCGCATGAGCCTGTGGTGGCTTTCCCACAGATGGTTCAATTTCTTTTAAGTTTATTAATGTTTTCATCCCACTCATGTTGCCATTTGGATTTTATGTGGGTGGCTATTAGTGGTTTCAGATCAGAGTGAGGGATCAGACACGGTTCAAGATCACAGTTCAGGGCCTTCTTCGCAGCCCGATCAGCTCGTTCGTTTCCTTGTATGCCAGCATGGCCAGGCACCCAGCACAGGTGGATATCATACCCATCCGTTGTCAGTTGGTTCATTTTATAAATGACCGTTGCTAGAATAGGGTGATTTGTTTTCAGTCCAGCAACAGCCAGGAGGCAAGAGAAGGAATCACTGTATATAACATAGTTAGTGTGGTTGGATACCTCGATACACTCCAAAGCGAGAAGGAGTGCTCGGGCCTCTGCAGTGAAAATCGAGCTCTGATTGGGCAAACGTACACCAAGATTTTCACTGCAGAAGCCCGAGCACTCCTTCTCGCTTTGGAGTGTATCTGCCTTTGAAGTGTAGGCCTACTGCTCGGTTTTGTGTCGTTGCCCCAGGTGTGGCTTTATCCAGGCTTCACAGCTCGTGGGTTCGAACCCCGGTCGAGTCAAACCAATGACTTAAAAATCGATACTTGTTGCTTCCTAGCCTGGCACTCGGCATTATTAGGAGAGGGCAAGGACTGGTTGGCTCAGTGTCAGGATAATGTGACTGAGTGGGATATCAGGTCATGGTGCTGGCAGCCTGGTCTTCCAGTGGGGCAGCACTATAAAGTCGCCATGAGTGCGCACTGTCACAAGTCAGTACCCGTCCTGATATGACCTTAGATGTTGCTAGGACGTAAAACAACAAACAAACAAATATCACAAATTGTCCTACACGGTGCATACTAATCAATGTCCCCAGGGTACACTGATGCACTGATACTCCTGCGCTGCATAGTCTACTCGCTGCTATGACCTTAAATGTTGCTAGGACGTACCATAACAAACAAACAAAAGGCGCTGGTCACGGTCCGTTCTTTACCAGTTCCAACCCGCGCCCACCGGTAAAGTTGCATAGTCCGATCATTTTGAGTCTCTGCTATTTTCTGAGATAAACACATCAGGTCGATCGTTATAAAGTGCTCTATTTTAGTCTAAAGAAACGTTTATTTTAGATGACGAACTCAAATGGAGGTATTTCAAGTGAAAATAGGGCAAATTAATTTTGTAAGCACGTCAAAATTCTGACACCATTGGCTTCAGTAGTAACAGGTTTGATGTTTGTTTGTTTGTTGTTGTTTTACGTCCTAGCAACATCTAAGGTCATATCAGAACGGGACAGGTTTGAACAAATTAAATGTACAGAATCCTGGTCCAAGCACCAGTGTCATTAGATAAAGGATTCACCCTGTACTCGCAGTACACTGGTGAATACCAGCCCTATATAAAAGCTGTCAAAAATGCGGGGAAATGAAATGAGAGCCTAATTTCACAATCTAAGAAGCAACAATTATTCTTTTTATATGTCTTAATATTTCCCCGCTACCTTTGAGTTGAAAAATATAATAAAACATATAGTTTAATAGAATTTAAAGGTGAAATCGACGGCATTCGATGGCCGCCATCTTGTCTCTTTGCATTCTCTCCCATTTCACCAACTCTGTGTCGATATAAGTAACCATTTGATACTGGAGGCAGGCATTCTACTTCCTGTTCCATACTAAAGCTATTTTCGCCTGTATTTAGACTCTGTTGTCATTCACCCGTGTACTACAAGAACAGGGTGAATCTTTTATCTACAGTGTCATGGGAGTGTTGCAACAAACGGAAACATCGCGCATAGAGGAGGACTAAAACCCATTCCCGGGCAAGCATCCTAACCAATAGGCTATCTAGGTTCCCTGATGCAATACACCTACTCGTGCCTACTGTATGTACATGACGTTTCACTTGAGGCGAGGTGAGTGCAATTCACTAATTATGTAACATAACATGTGCATCGAATATATGCACATATATGGATATGGAATATACATAAATATGTAGAGTATGTATGTACATATGTAGTAGTCTGAACATGAGCTCTACTATCACGCGGTAGCAGCGGAGACTACAACGCCATCAGCGCAGTACCATTACACTGCGCTAGGTGCCGGCACGGGTAGCCACCGGTCAGACCCCAACTGGGCTGACCTCTACTGCGTGTGGTTGACCCCCCCCCCCCCCCCCCCACACAACCTATAGAGTCGATGTGGGATCTGGCGAGTCAGGGGGCGGGTCAGACAACTACTGATGCCGCGGAGAGCAGATGGTTCAATAAACCCAAGGTGAAGCGTACACTGAATTGAATCTTGGTGTTCTTCCGTGTGACTGCGTGTAAGTGAGAGAGTCGGAGGGCCATGGGCCATTACACATACATCATTTATATGCACATATATGCATATGTAATATACATAAATATGTATCGTATGCATTTACATACATCATTTATATACACATATATGCATATGTAATATACACAAATATGCATCATATGCACACACATATAATGATATATGTACATCATTTATATGCTGGTGGTCTGGTCTCCCAGTGGGGCAGCACTATAAAGTCACCATGGGTGCACACTGCCAGAAGTCGGTACCCGTCCTGATGTGACCTTAGATCTGGCCAGGACGTAAAACTCCAACAACCAACCAGATATATGCAGATACGTCCATACATATGTATACATATATATATTTGGTTGTTGTTTTACGTCCTAGCAACATCTAAGGTCATATCAGGACAGTACACACACACACACATATATATATATATATATATATATATATATATATATATATATATATATGCACACATATTACACACATACATATGTGTATATATATGGTGCATGCACAACATTTTGATTGCAGTCAATTCGCACTGGGTCTATCTATATCTGGTGACTTCAAGTCTGACTCATATCACTGTCGATCTGGTCTGTCAATCGCACATGACACCTGCAATAGCCGAGCAGTCAAATCACACACAGTGAACCATGCACTAAATATATATACATATACATACAGTCAAACCTCTCTAACCGACCACCTCCACAGATCGACCACTCCCCTATATCGATCGCTTTATTTCGGTCCCAAGCGATTGCCCATACAATACCATTGTAATGATTTAAAAGAACTCCCTAAACCGACCACCTCCCTAAATGGACCATTGAAAGTCGGTCCCATGGTCGGCCGATTTAGAGAGGCTTTACTCTATATATATATAGAGTAAATATATATAAATATATATATGAGGTCATATATAGTCATATATAAAGGTGTTTTTAATATATGTATATATATATTTATAAATTTACATACATAGATCTATATATATATATATAGATCTATATATATACATATAAAGATCTATATATATATATAAAGTTGGGCTACGGCAAGAGAGAGACAAGAGGCGGTGATGGGTAGGCGACTTTATTTGCGTCAGGGCAGCAAAATATAGGCTACCGGTAAAAAAAAAAAAAAAATTTCAGAAGCAGGAGAGAGACTGACTGCCCGGGCAAGTAGTGCCAGGAACCCACAGGTGGTGGCGCTGGGGTAGGCAAGGACCGGGGCAAACGCGGGCAAGTCAGCGATTGGAGAATAACATTAGTCGAATAACAGAGGAATAATCGTGATAATATTATGAGAGAGCTCCGCCCCTTTTATATACGTATAATACATTATACTCTCTATAAAGTTGGGCTACGGCAAGAGAGAGACAAGAGGCGGTGATGGGTAGGTGACTTTATTTGCGTCAGGGCAGCAAAATATAGGCCAAGGAGACGCCTAAGCGTCTCCCCCCCAACCCAACGCTAGCCTGATTCGAGCATAGCGCCACCCCAACCCTCATGTCGTTCACAATCCTTGTGCCGAGCGGTGTCTTGAGATATGAGTAGACAGTTTCGGACGCCCAGTCGCCCCGGACCTTAAGCTCCTCTATGGTGGCTCCACACATGGACAGGAAGGTGCAACCCCCCCTCCTGAGTGAGTGGGAAGAGAGGGTGGCGGAATCGAGCCCGGCCCTGGCCGAAAATATCTTTAGAGTCTCCTGATAGACCGCGTAAGGAAAAGGGGCGGAACTCCCGCCGCCGCATGGAATGCGGAAGGCTACCTGAGATGGTTTAGCGGCAATCTGGCTGAAATGCCGCTCAGTCCAATAAACAGCACACATGTCAGTATCAACACACCTAGCTATCGGGATCTCGAGGACCCTCTCGTTAAACTGAATCGTCTTGGAGCGACGAACAGTCAAAATCAGACCCCAGTCATAAAACTGGAAGTCCGATCTCAATAAGGAGGCATCGGACAAGGTGACCTGGGACTTATGCAACAGCCCTCGGAATGAACAGAGGACTGCTGCGCGCCAGGCGACGTGGCCGGGGTTATTGGTTAACAAGGCGAAGATTTTGCGAAGCATATGGGGAAGGAGAGGCATAGCACGCCTAGGTATATCAGACTTAGCTCTACGAATACCCTTGAGCGTGGAAGAAAGAACAAAGTTTGTATAGTCTATCGGCCTTCCGCCGTTTTGCTTGAGGAAAAAATTTAGGCCACTGAGGTAGTTGATGACAGATACATACTTGAGGTCCCTCGCCAACCAGGCGGCATATAGGGCCACCTGCTCCTCGGAGCATGGTATGGGAGACCTTGAAGAATGGAAAAGCTCAGCCTATCTTAAATATTTCTTGATCTGCGTGGCCCTCGCTATTGTTGAGTTCTGAGCGTATGCCTGATGCTGGTACTGCTGCTGCTCGGCTCTCAGGGCTGCCCTCACTGAAAGAGACGAGCGATCGGTCAAAGGTGTCGCTGCAACAGAGCATTCTGGCACCATTGACACTCCTGATTCTAGTGGCACTATCCTTGTCACAGAGTCTACTTAAGGCATCACATACTACGTTAACAGCACTACGTATATAAACAGAAGTAAAGGTAAAATTGTATTCAACCGAGAACCAGAATATTCTGCGCAAGAAGTGCATGATTTCGGCACTCCTAGACCTGCCAGTATTAAGGGCTGCCTGCACGACAGAGCTATCGGTGACGAAGATGACAGCGGTATCGCCCCAGCCCGCACTCCAACGGACGCAGGATGCGTAGACCGCCCACATCTCCTGCATGTTGATGTGGGCGGTCCAGACATCCTCCGGAGGACGGAAGTGGTGATGACCGACGTAACTGTCAAGGATGTCTTCAGCTGAGTCTGTGTAAGCGCCGACAGTCCAGTCGCTGCCATGCAGGGCACCGAAGCCCCACTTGGAAGAATCACTGTAACAGGATATGACTGGGGAAAACTTCCCAAGAATCTTGGCTTTCCCGTTAAAGCTACTTGCAAAATTCAGCCACCAGTCGAGGTCTTCCCTAACTCCGGTGCCTAGCCTAATTCTATGGAAAGGCTGCTTAAGTTTAGACATGAGATCATAGAACCGCCTAGAGAAGGTCCGCCCGCCCCGGACGACCTTGGCACAGTGAGCGAGCAACCCCCCAACCTGCTCCAGCTCCCTTCTACTGGCCTTCTTGCGCCCGCGCAGTTTGCGGAGGATCTCCAATGTTTTCTCTAATTTATCGGGAGGAAGGCTAAGTTCGAGGCGTACAGAGTCTACGAATATGCCAAGGAACCTAACCTTGGTCTCGACACTGCTGACCTTCTTGAAGTTAACAAAAAACCCAAGTCTTCTCAAGATATGGATGAGGGTTCTCTGGGCGCCCTGGACCTCCGAACGTGTCCCACCGACCAGACAGAAGTCATCAAGATAGTTTACGACTCTGGCTAAGCCTTCGCGAACACCGCATCTCACGATGAAGTCCGATATCTTGGAAAATATAAAGGGCCTCGATGAAAGGCCCATACTCAAACGATTATCAAGAAAGTAATCGAGGTTATCATCGCCATGGCGAAGGCCTTGACGCTGGCGGTCATCAGGGTGGATAGGGACTGAACGATAGGCGTCCTTTATGTCTATCGTCCCCATATAGTCACCCCTCTCGAGCATCTCCGTTACATCATCGAGGCCTTTATAGGAAAATTTGGTACGGACTTCATCAGTGAAGTTGTTTACGGATTCGTGCGAAGGCATACTGCAGTCGAATAACACCCGACTACTGCAACGTCCTTGATGGCGGACCGAACCGAATGAGCGAGCCTCGACAGAGGCGCGATTGACAGAGAATGGACGTGTGAGGTGCGAGATGGACTCATCAACACACTAGCGAAAATATAAGCCGTTCATCGGTCTTCCTAATCCTACGCAATGAAATCTCTTAAATTTAATTAAGATCACACGCTCGCACTCCTTATTAGCCTCTCTCCTGGGCTATATCAATAGAGGATAATATAAGCGGAGCGATATGGCAAACCTTAAAACACCTGGGTTAAGATCACCCTAAACCGCAAAAGTGACCACCAACTCAAATCAGATGAGATTACCCAATCTGGGATTCACCAAATCGCCCCGAACAGGGCCAATTACAACGTCACACTACAACAGCAAGAGTTTTAATTGGGCTCGGTAAGATTATCCCGCGTATGCAAGTGCTACATGATGCCGGCAAGCCTCCCATCAACACAGCTGCGATCTACCTGAAAACTCTTGGGTGGCGCCCCCTCGGTTTCACTAACGTATACCAGCAGGCCGCCCGATGCGGTATGCTCTACAAATAGACGATCCGCCTTGCTGGCGCCCTCAGGCTGCTCCCACAGCAAGACCTTAGCCTTATCATGAATAATACTGACCTCAACCCCCCTCGCACCATCCCCGATCTCGACCCCCGCTGAAAGATCAAGACATGGCATGCAATCATTATCAGAGGAGTTGGGATGTTCAGTCCGGTTAGGGGTGACAGTCCTAGATTCAATGTTATCGTTAGGATGATCGCCGCTATATGAGAATTCAACATTGTGCCTAGACATGTTGAATGTTCGAGCACGTCAATTTTTGCACTTAGCCCGTTTGTGCGACTTAGAGCCACATCTTGAGCAAGCGTGAGCGAAGCGGCACTCATCGTCAGCTTTAAGGCAGCCCGAATCGCCATTCCAGGCATAACAAGCCTTAGTAGTGTTGTTGCCCGGTGATCTTCTCCGAGCGCTATATGTGTTAGCGCCCTGCCTCTTAATCTTCATATTGTGGGGGCCGTAGTGTTCTATACTTTCATCCTGGTGTGCTTTAGAGAATGCCTTGAACCCGATGCTCTCCCCGAGCATGCGAATGGCAAGCACGTGGTCAACATGGGCAACGTCCCTGTAGTGGTCTTCACGCGCCCGAGTTGAGATGAAGCCAATGTGTTGGATGAACGATCTGTAGTCCGATATTGAGAGTGACGTAATGTCCAGGCACCAGTCGCATGAAGCCTTAACAAGTTCATGGGGGTTCATCTTCCTGACTTCCTTGCCCATCCCATACTTTCTCAATGACCACTTACTGCGCCGCCTTCGTGAAGAACTCCTGTCACTACTCGACCTAGAATCACGCCTTCTTCTCCTACTCGACCCCCGTGAGTGTCGACGCGATCGACCGTGGTTCGAGTCGACGTGGTCGGTGCCTCGCGTCCAACTCGGCGGTTTAGGCGCTGCGTCCGTCGTCCGTCGATCCTCCTGTGGATGTAGTCGGTCGTCCGCGTCGTCCCGGTTCGTTCCAGCTTGAAAGTCGTGTTGGTCGTCCCTCACGGTCGTCCGGCGTCTGTTTCGTCGTCTGTCTCGTTCTGCTATGAGATCGTCCAGTTCGTCCTCCAGAGCCGTAACCCGCATCTCTGCCTTGAGTTTGTCGATAGCCGCGCGTGCAGTCGACTCACGCTCCTCCAGCGACAACTCGGCGAAGTTGGAAGCGGTTGAATCAAAGTCGTCGACGTCACCTCCCGATCTCGCATTTTTAGATGGCGCTGTGCTGCTGCGCGTAGCCATACCTGACCTCGGTACAGGTGTGTCGATTGTTTTAGCAACAGGACATCGGTCTTGAGTGTCGTGGTTTGACCCGCACTCAGAACAATAGCGGCAGCCTGGCATGAAAGCGGACCAGAGTTAAGCGGATTAGCTAAGCGGATTAAGCGTTCCGCTTACCCGCACCCGGTGACCTTGGAGCCGTTATTTTTAAACCGGAGTGCAAAGTTCTGGGTCGATTGAACTCACTGTACGTACGCCTAGGAACTTATTTACCTCCTGGTCGATATTATCGACACACTGGCTGCAAAATCTGAGCTTGATAGCTCCAGCGATATTATTATGAGTTTAAAGATTCTGTGTCGATTATATGTGGACCCTAGAAAATGCAGGAGGTTAACGAGATAACTGTCTCTATATCAACCCCCCCCCTACTCGGTAGGAGACAGTCGAATGCTTGATCTCAAATTATGTCCCACTCCCCCGTCTACGAATACCGTCGACACACTTATGGGCTGTTCGACGGTCGTAATAAGTGACAACCAGATCTAAGTTAAGGCACGATACCGTCATCCATGTGAATTCTTGCTGTAGAGATCGATCCAGATGCTATCCAATCGAACAGATAATCGACTCACAGGCACCCTCGTCCGGATCGCGGAAGAAAAACAAGACAAAATAGTCTCAAGGTAGCAAACAGGTAGCCAGTAGACTGTTTGGGAGAGCTTGAGTGTAGTTGTTGTCTATGTGTTTATGTCGTAGACGAGACTGACTGCCCGGCACAGTAGTGCAGGAACCCACAGTTGTGGCGCTGTGGGTAGGCAAGGACACGGCAAACGCGGGCAAGTCAGCGATTGGAGAATAACATTAGTCGAATAACAGAGGAATAATCGTGATAATATTATGAGAGAGCTCCGCCCCTTTTATATACGTATAATACATTATACTCTCTATATATCTATATATGTAAATATATAAATATATAGAGGCCAATTGGGGAAAGTTGGATGTCGGCGTCATATAATTATAATTTAGCATTGTCAGAGGTGTTGGAAAGTCCTTAAATTTATCCTGAATGTAAAGGTCAAGAAAATACAACAACATTATTTGTTTCTAGGAAAATTTAATATAAAACAAAGAAATGCACGAGACTTTAAGAATTGCGATGCCGACATCTGTTAAAGTTGTCGGCATCGATCATTGGATGTCAGCGTCGATTGGTATAATTATAGTTTAGCATTGACGGAGGTGTTGGAAAGTCCTTAGATTTATCCTGATTGTAAAGGTCGAGAAAATACAACAACCTTATTTGTTTCTAGGATAATTTAATATGAAACAAAAACATGCACTACACTTTTAAGAATTACGACACCGACATCTTCAATTGACCACCGATTGGCCCGTTTTCTTGAGGCTGACTCATATATATATATATATATATATACATATATGCATACATCTATTAAAAACACCTTCATATATGACTATTTATGACCTCATATATATATATATATATATATAGTCATATTTTTTTCTATACATGTATACACAACTGTCATCTTGGATCAGACACAACAGGACCCGACACATTCGTTGAACACACATTTGTATGTCGTCCAACAGATCAAAAGGCAGCGCCGCCGCCCAAAGTCGAGAAAGGCGGCATCAAATGCAGCCGTAGACTCATCAGCCTGGGCTTTTTGTTGTTCTTGTTCTTGTTGTTTGCTTTGTTGTTGTTTGTTGCCTTTGCTGTTGTTTAATTTTGGTTAACGCATTCCCAGTGAAACATAATCACACATTTCTCCACGTGCACAACACTTCTGGCCCACTTGCACATGTTAAAATACACATTTTCTTGGCGGCTATTTTTCTTCATCTGCGACACCGGCCGGATGTAACATTCAGAGACGCCGCATCTGCACATGGGGCGCGAAGTGTGTGTGACTATTATTCTTCTTCTGTTATTTTGGTTATTTCAGCAACCGAATAGTGTATGTAGGGTGGTGGCGGTGGTGGTGGAGATTTAAGCCAACAAAATTTTATCGGTGAATTGCTGGGAGTGCTTGCCGTAATGGGCGGACGGGTTGAATCAGCAGTGACTTGTCTAATGGATCTCCGGGGAGAGTGGGAAGAGGCGGCCCGCGATCAAAACCTTCCTCAGGTAAAAGCAGCATCCCACCGCAGGCCGCAACACTAAAGCTAAGATTCCTTCTACGCGGTATGCGGCATGTGGTATGCGAATGGGAGGATTCCTTCTATGCGGTATGCGGCATGCGGCATGCGGCACACGACTGGCTATATTTAAAAAATAAAAATATACCAGTATACTCCATACTGCACTGTATATGGCCTAATATGGCATTTATATCTATTTAACTCTTGGTACGTCACATGGAGGTTCCTACCTTTATAATTACCAAATTATAGATAAGTATTCATATTTATGTGGCTATGGTAGCATTTTTACGAACCCGTAACCCAACCACCACCACTACCATATGTTTCCCCTCTGCACCCTTGTGTGTCCATTCCGTAATGCTCAGTCGCCTCTTGTCGTCTAAACCTAATGGACAAGTGCGACTGCCATTTCTATTCGCACACCGCATGCCGCATGCCGCACCGATCGCTACAGGGACCGACCGAGTTGTCGCATTCGCATTCGCATTCGCATTCACATACCGCATGTAAGTCCATTGACTTCGAATTTTTTCGATTTTTTGTCGCATTCGCATTCACATACCACATGCCGCATACCGCGTGTAAGGAATCTTAGCTTAAGCATGCATCCACACCGTGAAGGTAGGCATATATATACACATAAGCTTTATATATATAACTACATATAAGTATTATATACATATATACATATACATATATACATATATATATATTTTTATATATATATATATATATATATATATATATATATAGCTATGAAATCAGTCTTTGTCGATTTGCGACCGACAGCATGAGGATGATATGAAAATATATGTGATGTACAAAGTGCCTGTCACACTGTGCCAGATTGATCACAACAAAACCGGACAAATAATATTCTAGTCCCGTGTTATTCGGACTTGAAATGTATCGATTATGTAACGGAGGGGTAACGGAGGGGTAACAGATGGGTAACGGACGGGTAACGGACAGGTAATGGATATGCAATGGACGGGAACGGATGGGAACAGACGGGAACGGATGGGAATGGATGAGGAATGGACAAGGAACGGACGAGGAACAGACAAGGAACAGACGGGGAACGGACAGGGAACGGACGCTAACGGATAATAACCGCTATAGGTCAGTCCGGTGCAATTCGTTACAAGTTTTGTGCATGCTCAAAACATGTAACGGATCGGGCCAGATATCAACCGATATCAATGGATATCAATGGATATGCAATGGATATGCAATGGACACAAACCGGATTTTGCCGTATATCAACAGACTTTGTTCGGTTTCTTTCCGTTTCCCCAATCCAGTGATGTGTGACAGAGCCTTAACTGCTTAAGCATTATGCGAGTATAAAGCTGCGTAAGGGATTTTCTATATGTTTATTATATTATATTATTCCGATACTATATTATTAGCCAATGGGCTCTCTGCATGTATTTGCTCCTTACTCATACCGGTACCGGTGGCTCCACCACCGCCCAACCATACTTCCGACGCTAACATTGTCACATGCGCCCGGAACTTTTTCCGCAGGATTTACGGCGACGTTGGTTCCCCTACTTTTCATCTGCTGCACGCCAGAGTGTATCACGAAAACGCGGCGAAGCCATGCTCCTCGGCCTTCTTCCTAATAGTAATAGCCAAGTCATAAGCAACATGGGCCGCGTCCTTGTATACATATATGCATGTACACAGATAAATACATATATACCTATATATACCTATATACACCTACATATACCTATATATACCTATATATACCTATATATACCTATGTATACCTATACATACCTATTTAAATGAACGCCAACACGCGGGGGGAGTAAAAGGTGAAATCAACAATGACAAGCACGTGAGAGAAAACACCTGAGCAGCAGGCGCGCGCGCAGCCCCAATGGGCGCAAGAAATATGCAATGCTATGTAACAATATATAATGAGCTAATAATATAATTAATAAAGGTAAAGTAAAGGGTTGGGTTTCGAACCCAGTATCTGCAGGGTGGAAGGGTGGCACGCCGGACACTGTCTGGTGGGCGGCGCCCGGTGCGCTGCCCACCATGTTGCGCATTTAAATCCCAGCGGCTTGCCGCTGGGTATATATACCTATATATACCTATATATTCCTATATATACCTATATATACCTATATATATATTCCTATATATACCTATACATACCTATACATACCTATACATACCAATATATACCTATTGATACCTATAGATACCTATATACCTGTATATACCTATATATCATATATACATATACATAAATACAAGTTTGCATTTTTTAACCCATAATTTTAACACTTTTTCCCCCATTTATCGCTGTCTTCTAAGTCTCATGCAGTCTTCCTGGCGGTGGAGAATCGCACCAGTATTTATTAGCAACGAGCGGGTGGCGCCGTGTTAGTGCGGCGGGGCCCTGTGCCGGGGGCGGGGCGACAGGGGCGCGGGGAGGGTGACGGTGTGTAGCTCTACGTGGGGTGGGCGGACACTTCAAAGTGCACGGGAACAAACACCGCCGGTTCGCGGGGGTACGGGGCGGCAGCCTGGAAGTGTGCGGCGGGGGGAGGGGGGCTGCGTGTGTGGGAGGGATAGGGGGCGGTGGGGGTGGAAGTGAACGTGTGAGGATACATGGGATGTGCATGTGCCTTGATTGTGGGGGTGGGTGGGGTAGGTGGGGGTGAATGCACACATTGTTATGTATCTGTTGAAAAGGGAGGCGTGCGCGAAGATGGGAGAGCTGGGGGGGGGGAGGGGAGAAGAAAGGAGGGCAGAGAGGGGAGGAGGGAGAGGGCATAGGGGAGGAGGAGAAGTGGAGGAGAGGGGAAGAAGGGGAAATGGATGAGAGGGGAGGGGAGAGGGAGGGAGGGTGAAGGACGAAGGGAATAGAGGGGGAGGGCGTGGAGGGGAGAAAAGGGGAGGGGGAGGGGGGAGAGGGGTAGGGAGGAGGGGAGGGGAGGAGAATGGGAGAGGGAGGGGAGGAGAAGGGAAGAGAGGAAAGGGAGGGCGGGGAAGGGAAGAGAAGGGAAGAGATGAGAAAGGAGGACCGGAGAGGAGGGGAGGGAGGGAGGGAGGGGAGGAGAGGGGAAGGGAAGAGAAGGGAGGAGAGTGGAGGGGAGGACGGGAAGGGGAGAGCAGGTCGGGCAGAGGGTGGGGGGTTCTGGAAGTCCCAAGGCGGTTGATCGATGGGCTGCAGAGACGGCCAACAGGTATGTGCGTGAGGTGTGGGCGGGTGAGGTGGGTGTGTATGGTAGCGCCGCACTGAGAGTGGTGAGTGGAGGAGAGGAGGAGAGGGGGAGAGGAGGAGAGGAGGAGGAGAGGAGGAGAGGAGGAGAGGAGGAGAGGAGGAGAGGAGGAGAGGAGGAGAGGAGGAGAGGAGGAGGTATCGCGGCAAGCTGGAGTTTCGACAGTGTGTGAGTGGGTGCGGGTGTGTGGGTGTGAGTGGGATTCTGGGTGTGGGTGTGTGGGTGCAGGGGGTATGAGGTGGGGGTGAGGAGTTATGGAATGAGTAATGGGGATATGGGTGTAGGCGCATGCAGGTGAAAGTGGGGATGGACCTGTCTGTGACGTCACGCAGGCTGGGTACTGACGAGAGGTACGTGGTGTTGACTTCAGCCCATGTACCACTGACAGAATTGATACGCCTAAGCCTTTAACCCTCATTAGGGAAATACGATCATAATATATCAAGGTTAACTCCTTCGCAGTGCCCCTATTAGTCATAAGGCTAACCCTTCACAACACCCCTATTAGTCATACAGTTAACCTTTCATAAAAGCCATATTAATCATTGGGTTAACCCCTATTAATCATGGGGTTAACACTTCACATCACCCCTATTAATCATGAGGTTAACCCTTCATGGCACCCCTATTAATCATGGGGTTAACCCTCACAGCACCCCTATTAATCATGGGGTTAACCAGTCACACCACCCCTATTAGTCATGAGGTTAACCCTTCACATCACCCCTATTAGTCATGAAGTTAACCCTTCACATTACCCTTATTAGTCATGAGGTTAACCCTTCACATCACCCCTATTAGTCATGAGGTTAACCCTTCACATCACCCCTATTAGTCATGAGGTTAACCCTTCACATCACCCCTATTAATCATGAGGTTAACCCTTCACATCACCCCTATTAATCATGAGGTTAACCCTTCACATCACCCCTATTAATCATGAGGTTAACCCTCACAGCACCCCTATTAATCATGGGGTTAACCAGTCACATCACCCCTATTAGTCATGAGGTTAACCCTTCACATCACCCCTATTAGTCATGAGGTTAACCCTTCACATCACCCCTGTTAATCATGAGGTTAACCCTTCACATCACCCCTATTAATCATGAGGTTAACCCTTCACATCACCCCTATTAGTCATGAGGTTAACCCTTCACATCACCCCTATTAATCATGAGGTTAACCCTTCACATCACCCCTATTAGTCATGAGGTTAACCCTCACAGCACCCCTATTAATCATGAGGTTAACCCTTCACAGCACCACTACTAATCACAAGGTTAATCCTTCACAGCACCCCTATTAGTCATGAGGTTACCCCTTCATAACACCCCTATTAGTCATGAGGTTAACCCTTCACAATGTCCTCTATCAGCAATGAGGGCAACCCTTCAGAGTGCCACCTATTGAGTATTATTAGTATTAGTCATGAGGTTAAGCCCTTCACAGCGTCCCTTATGAACATTGAGCTTAATCACTTGCCAGTGCCCCCTATTACTAGTAGTAGCATTGACATTAGCCCCTTCACACTGTCCCTAGTAGTCATGAGGTTAAAGTGCAGGTCACACCTTACCGGATTGAGCAACGGGTCAAAGACGGCCGGACGAAACGGACGCTAAACGAACAAGGAACGTACATTAACGAATAGCCACCGGACGATAACTGGACGATAACCGGCCGACACCGGATAAGAACCGAATGTCAAACGGACACGTCATCATCATCATCATCATGCTGTCGGTCGCGATGCAACAAAGACTGCTTTCATTACTTGACTGCTGCTCTCCATTCAGCTCTCTGCTGTGAGAGTTGCGTCCATGAGTTGGTCTTAATGTCTCTCAGCTTCAGGTTTCTCTTGATGGTATCCTTGAACCGGAGACGAGGGCGCCCTCTCTTTCTGTAACCAGAAGACAGTTGAGAATAGAGGATCTGCTTTGGTAGCCTGTCTGATGACATCCTCATGAGGTGTCCAGTCCACCGGAGATTCTTTTTGATCAGAAGATCTTCCATAGAGGGCAGCCCCGTCCGTTCGAGTATTTCCTTATTTGTCACTTTGCCCTTCCAGGTTAGCCTCATGATTGAAGCAGATGTCGCATCATGAAGGCATGCAGCTTTTTCACCTGTCGTCTGTACACTGTCCAGGCCTCGGCTCCGTATAGTAGGGTGGATAGCATGATTGCACAGTAGATCTTGTCTTTGACCCGAATGGACACATGGTGGTTGTTCCAGAGTGTCTGGCATAGTCGGCCGAAAGATGTGCGAGCCTTGGCCATCCTCCTCTGTATTTCAGCATCAATGCGTCCATCACTTGATATAGTGCTTCCGAGGTAGGTGAATTCTGGAACAGAGTTCAGCTTGTTTCCGTCAATCATGATCTCCTCCTCTCGGATTCTTGTAGAGTTGGGTTGGTAACATTTCATGAAAGCTGCCTGCAAAAGTGTTGAAGTGCTGCTGGCTTTTGCAAGTTACCAGCGGCACTCTCTCGGGGAGCAAATAGAGGTTTCACACCGGCAAGAACATGTCAAGACAGGCACAAAACTATTTGTCCCTGCAGTGGCTGGTCGGGAGATGTTGGGAGTTCCATACATCAACCGCCCTTAATGCTGCCACAGTGACATGGTTTTCTGTTTAGGGTTTGCTCCCTTACCCTTCGGTTCTGTCAAGAACCTGTACCTCAAGGCAGTGGTTTACAACTCTGCAAGGCAGGGGTGTCAAACTCCCTGAGGTATTGCTATACCTGCAATACTGTTAACAGACGCACTGGGAAAAAAACAAAAAAACGACGGACCGAATTCCCGCAAACCCCGTCAACAGACTATTCAGGAAGTAAACCGGAGATGTAATGTATGGGTACCGGACATCAAACGGACAAAACAGACTAAACGGACTTAAACCGGACACCAACCGTACACCGGACAGAGAACGGACACACCGGATGTGTACCATATATAAACCGGACATTGACATATTTCACCAGACAGTGTCCGTTTTCTATCCATTTCCCCAGTCCGGTAAGGTGACTGAGCCTTAACCAACTATATGAAATGAACTCCTACACAGTCCCACCTATGAGTATGAGTTCATCTCTACATTAGTGCTGACACATATTTCCCAACACATGTATGCTTTCTACTAAAGGACATCACTATGCCACCCTAATGTATGTGTCTCTATCGTCATAAACGTATTATCAATGAACTTGTTAGATGTCAGCCCTCTTCTTTCCAAATGATTACATTACATTTAAATGTCCACCATGCACTAGTAAAAGCAACAAAAGGGGCTATTGTTTTTATTCTTTTGTTTGTGTAAAATATACCCCCTTACTTGCAGGAGCGCCGGTTGCGTCCTGCTGTGGGCATGGACAACTGCAGGTGGCGTCCTATTGTGGGGAAGCTTAATTGGTTGATTGTTGGAGTTTACGTCCTGGCAACATCTAAGGTCATATCAGACAGGTACTGACTTGTGACAGTGTGCACTTGTGGCAATTCTATAGTGCTGCCCCACTCGGAGACTAGACCATCAGCACCATGACCTGATAACCCACTCAGTCATATTGTCCTGACACTGAGCCAACCAGTCCTTGTCCTACCGTAATAATGCCGAGCGCCTGGCTAGGAAGCGACAAGTATTAATTTTTGAGTCATTGGATGAAGCTTGAAGTTGCACAGTCCGATGAAAGCATCAGATTTTCAAAACCAAAACAGCTACAGTATAACCCCGTTAAACCAAACTTGAAGGGACCCTAGAAATTTGTTTGGATTAACCGATCATTGGTTTAACCGAGTTTGACTTTGACTTGGCTTTGCCAAAAACGGGGGTGCATTATGAATGTACAATGTATGTGGACACTATGATTAATGTTTTTTTATGTATATACAGTTTAACCCCATTAAACCAACCTCGGGTAAATGAAACGATGGGTTAATCCAAACTTTTTCGGCGACCTGGCAAAATACTACAATTTATCACATAAAAAAGTCTCAGATGACCTTAAAACGATGAAAATGGGAAATATTGTGCCTAGAGCGGGACTCGAACCCACATCTCTTTGCATTCTGGGCCAGTGTGCTAACCATTACACCACCTAGGCTCCCTGATATCACCACACTACCCACGCCTACCTGTCTATGTGGTTACTTGCCTGAGAGGTCAGTGCAGACCACTACAATACCATTGTAACGATAAAAAAATCTCCCTAAATGGACCACATCCTAAATGGACCATTTCGAAATTTCCCATGGTCGGTCGATTTAAAGAGGTGTTACTGTACTTCGCCTCTAGATGATCGCAGTCAGAGAATAGTCTTGAATCACTCGGTTACAAAGACTGTTGGCGCTTCAGTGCTTCCATCCTTGCATTTTTACAAGGGCTGTTTCGTATGAATGTAGTATAGAGAAGTCACTATCGAGAGAGAGAGGGAGAGAGAGAGAGACAGAGAGAGAGAAAGAGAGAGATAGAGGGGAAGAGAGGAAGAGAGCGAGAGAGAAGTAGTACTTCTTTTAAAAGGACCAAGGTTGTCCAGATGTACCAGTGTCTTGTCATCGGAGGGAAAGTCAAATGCGAATAAAAACAGTTTGTACATTAAAAAGTTTCTTCCTCAGCACACAAGTTCGTCGCTCATACTAAATGACAGGGTTCACTGAAGACGGTACTACAGGGCGTGGTGGCCTAATCGGCAGAACGCGGGCCTCGCGTGCGGAAGGTCGGGAGTTCGGTCCCGGGTCGAGTCAAACCATTGACTTTAAAATTGATACTTGTCGATTCCTTGCCTGGCACTCGGTATTAATAAGATAGGGCAAGGACTGGTTAGCTCAGTGTCAGGATAATGTGACTGAGTGGGATATCAGGTCATGGTGCCAGCAGCCTTATCTAAATCGACCGACCATGGGACCTACTTTAAATGGTCCATTTATGGAGGTGGTCAGTTTAGAGAGGTTTCCCCCCGTTACAATGGTATTGAATGGGCGATCGTTTGGGACCCAAATAAAGCGATCGATATAGGGGAGTGGTCGATCTGTGGGGGGGGGGGGGGTCGGTTAGAGAGGTTTTACTGTATCTAAATATAATCATATATATATATATATATATATCATTATATATATATAATTATATGTATATATATATAATTACAATATAATTTTATATATATATATATGATATTTTCTAAGTATTTACTAAGCCAAGTAACTGCGTCAGTTTCACAGGCCCGTCCCAGGCTTGAGGGTCTGTGGCTGTCACAGAACACACACGTGCACAGACACACACACTGAACGCACCCACACCCACAGTGAATGCGTCGTTCTATTCACGATGGCGTTCACAAATTACATCCAGGATGGCAAGTCTCAACAAGTCGGCGGGGGACACTTGGCACTTGCTATTGTCATCCCCTCGCCCGCCTTTCACCGCTGTCACACCGACACCGCTTACACCGGCACCACTGTCACACAAGGCACCATTGTCACACCGGCACCACTGTCACACCGACGCACATCACACTGACACTACTGTCACACTGACATCACTGTCACACCGGAACCAGTGTCAAACCGGCACCACTGTCACACCGACGCACATCACATGGACACCACTGTCACACTGACATCACTGTCACACCGTAACAACTGTCACGCCGGCACCACTGTCACACTGACATCACTGTCACACTGACACACTGGTTCAACTGTCATGCCGACACCACTGCCACACTCCAACTGCTGTCAGACCGACACCACTGTCACACCCAAGCCACTAGTACCACTGTCACACCGACACCACTGTTAGTGTTACACCAACACTACTGTCACACTGACGCCACCTTCACACAGGTACCAGCATCACACCGTCACCACTGGTGGTGCTGGTGTGATACTGGTACCTGTGTGATGTCGGACCAGGGCGTCACACCAACGCTTCTGTCACACTTACACGACTGTCACACCGACCCATTGACACTGCTGTCACACCGACACTGCTGTCACTCCAACACAACTCTTCATGAAGTGCTGCCAGACAGACAGACAGACAGACAGACAGACAGACAGACACCCAGCCCTTCCATGTGCCTTATCTTGCAGGCCCGCCTTTGTAACCGGAGTGTCAATCTTTCGGCAATTACAGGATCCACCCATCCGCTTATCTTCCCCCCCTACAGCCCGTCCCCCGTCCCCCTCCCCCCTCCCCCACTCCCCTGAACTCCCTATCTTCCCTGCACGCTCCACGGCCGGCAAACATGTAGGGATTGTCTGTGACCGTCGCCTAGGTTTCACTCGGGGCGTCGCGCAGATAAAGGCAGCGTTTGACTGTATAAAAGGCGAGCCGCCAGCGCCGAACTGACCCGGTTGCTGAGCGACGGTCGGGTTTGATTTCAACAGATTGTGCCCGACTGGTATTGGCGGGCCGGGAGCTGAAGCTAAAATAAAACAGAAAGTGACGCACTCTGCCTTAGTGCGGAGTGTGAGGTATCAACCGTGGACCCATATATATATATATATATATATACATATATATATAATAAATATATATATATATATATATATATATATATATATTAGCCTTAGTGCGGAGTGTGAGGTATCAACCATGGTCACAATATATATATATATATATAAATATATATATATATATATATATATATATATATATATATGGATCTATCCCTGCATTGTGTCAATGCAACAATGCATAAAGTTGCATAGTCCGATAAAAGCATAACATTTTCTAAAGCAAAACACCTATCTAAATTTGAAACCTACATATCCAACTTAAATACGCTCTAAATAATCACCATGTACCTGCTACTGTGTGAGAAACAAAAACATCTTATCACCTCCTACTGTGTGATAAGATGAAACCACTACTACAACTGGCCAGCATTGAAAACAAGCCCGAGCACTCGAGCTTACATGCTATGGACAGTATAAACACAGCATAAAAAAAATTTAAAAAAATACAGATGCATTTATTAAATATTTCTGGCTACATAGAAGTCAGTTTAATAGGCCATGACACTTACGGGGTCAGAGTTGTGACAAGCATGCCACAATTAATTTGTCATGTTTACACTTAATAGCCCTGTCACACTATGACGTATCTCGCCGGCGTGCCGCCAACATGCAAACAAATCGAGAAACGTCAAACTTTTTGGCGCGGTGAGAACAAGTTTGACATCAGCGGAACGTGTTGGTAGCATGCGGCCAACGTTGTGGTAACGTATATCGATGCGTGAGAAAAAAAGAAAAGAAGAGTTTTGGCACGCCGTCCTGATATGACCCTAGATGTACCTAGGATGTAAAACAATAAAGCAGCAATTTGGCGCAATGTTGAGGACGACCCTAACACGTGTGCAACATGTGCGGCGTGTGCTTGGCATTCACATAACGTTATTCCAGCGCGTCCAACGGTTCTCGACGTGCGCCTAACGTGCCCATAACGTTGGCACCCACACGTTGGCACACTTTGAAAGTTTTGTGCAAGCACAAAACTTTCGACGTTCCACGACGCGCGCCGCCGATCCTCGCCGACCGTCGCCGTTCATCAACGTGTACCAATGCGTGCCTAACGCGCGCGTAACGCTTCCAGACATCTCCCATCCCGACGTTTTGCCAAAAAATTACACACGTCGACGCGTGTTGGCGAGAAATGTCGTAATGTGACAGTACCATAAAATATCTCCTATGTTCACTTCAAACTAAAGTAAAGTAGGTTATTATGACTAACCTAATGTTTATCTCAGAAAATGATAGAGACTCGAAATCATCGGACTATTAATACAATAGTATTATATATGCGTCAGTTGGAAATGTAAGATCAAATCTAGGTAAGTAGAAGTCGCTTAGTTCACACGCATATCTAACCAACACACGGGGGTGCAACGACTGCATTATATCAAATACTGAAATTGTTAGACTTTATCTGTAAAGCACAACAACAAATTCTATTTTACAGACCAGACGGGATGACCAAATGAGTTGAGCGCCGATCTTCCGCTTTGCTAGATCATGGAATTCGAACTCACGGGTTCGAGCCCTGGTCGAGTCAACCCAATGACTTAAATATGTACACTTGTCACTTCCTAGCCAGGCGCTCGGCATTATTGGGATATGACAAGGACTGGTTGGCTCAGTGTCAGGATAATGGGACTGAGTGGGATATCGGGTCATGGTGCTGGTGGCCTCATTTCCCAGTGGGGCAGCACTATAAACCCACCATGAATGTGTACTGTCACAAGTCGGTACCCGTGCTGATATGACCTTAGATGTTGCGAGGACACAAAACTCCAACAACAGACCAACCAACAACTCAAGTTGCTGACAATGACACTACAACGGACCCGTGTTGTCATCACGTAAACGTAAACCTCCACCAATACTCTATTTTGCAGACAACAACTGAAATGGATTTGTCGGTTTGTGTGCCCGAACTCTCCATGAAGTCAGACCTGGCGTGTAATCTCCGATGTGCCGTCAAACCTTCACCACCCTCACCTGGAAATCAATCCTCAGAGCATTCCCACAGAGATGCTCCACACATATAATGGGGATGCCCCCCCCCCCCCGCCCTCCTCTATTCTCACCACAACCACCTTCTTTCCCACGGTCCGAGAGCTTTAACCATTTACTAATACTATGTTATATGGCTTTACAAACAAATCCACATTTCAACTTCTCCAAGACGGCAGAATTGCTCAAATAGCAACAATAAAAATCACCCCCCGAAAAATGACCCCGTTATTTCGTGACACAGCAGTCGTGATTATATATATATATATATATATACAGTTTGTTTCTTTGTTGTTTTACCTCCTAGCAACATCTAAGGTTATATCAGGACGGGTACCGACTTGTGACAGTGCGCACACATTTTATTTTTCTTGAAGATCTATACTGCCTATCATGGATATGTCTGAATAGACTTGTTTTCAACATTAGACAGTTTGTCGATAGAAAGGCCGAGCCTACACTTTCACTGACCCAAGGTATTTTTAACCTCCCACACCACATAGACATGGTATGAGAGCAAGTGGCCTTTGATGACGCTGTAAGTTATACACAGCGGTGGAAATCCAAATTGGCAGAGGTGGGGGGCACGGGGAATCGAACCACTGACCTTCAGAAAAAAGTCAGACACTCTAACCACTCCGCCACAGAGAAGACCACATGGCGACTTTATCGTGCTGCCCCACAGGAAGTCCAGGCCGCCAGCACCATGACCTGATATCCCACTCATTCACATTATCCTGACACTGAGCCAACCAGTCCTTGTCCTATCCTAATAATGACGAGCGCCAGGCTAGGAAGCGACAAGTATCAATTTTTAAGTTATTGGTTTGACTCGACCAGGGTTCGAACCCACGACCCCATGATCTACCAACACGGGAGACAGACGTTCTAACTCATTCGGCCATCCCGTCTGGTCATATATATATATATATACACATATAAATATATAAACATATATACATATATATATACATATATATGTACATATACATATATATATACATATATATACATAATATACATATATATACATAATATACATATATATACATATATACATATATATGTACATATACATACATATATATATACATATATGTACATATATATATACACATATATACATATATACACTTAAATGATGCAAACACTCAGGGGGAGTAAAAAGGACTTTTTTGATTAAAGTCCGATTAAGTAATACGTATTAAATGACAATTAAAACATAGAAGCAAATAACATGATATATAAAGTCACATAACAATGTAATAGTGCGCGCGCACTGCCGCAATGGGCTGCATGCGCGAAATAGCCTGGCGGGCAGCGCGCCCTCCCCCCGAGCGCCCAGCGTCCCCCCCCCCCTCTCCTGAGAAAAGGGTGGGTGGGAGTGGTAATCTCCGTCCTCCGCCATGGCAGGTAAGCACAGTACCAGGGGAGGTAGGCATAGGTGGCAGCCGAGAAACCGGTCGAGCAGCTCAAAGCATGGCGCGCATGCATGCGGGAAGCCGAGTGGCAGCAGTTGGGCGGTGACTGGGTGCAGCCGCAGCCTCCCCCCATCTTATCTTAATGGCGGCGTCACACCCATTAGCGCGCCGACAGCGCCCGCCACGGCGCGGCTGGTCCTGCGCTGACCCCACTGACCTCTGGGGTCGCCGCCTCCCATGCCTTATCTTAATCGGGGTCGCCATACCAGTTAGTCATGGGCTTTCGCCAGGTGCGCCGACCTCCGTGTTGCGCATTTACATCTCAGCGTCGGGCCGCTGGGCACATATTTATATACATATACATATATATATATATACATATACAGTAAAACCTCTCTAAATCGACCGACCTTGGGACCGATTTTAAGTGGTCTATTTAGGGAGATGGTCGGCTTAGGGAGTTATAATATGGGTGGATAAATAAAGCGATCGATATAGGGGAGTGGTCGATCTGTGAAGGTGGATGGTTAGAGAGGTTTTACTGTATATACATATACATATATATATATATGTACATGTATATATATGTATACGGATAAATATGGGTGGATAAATACACATGTAATTACATATATCTATGTTATATTCATGCATATATACGTATATCCATACACACAAAGGGATATACAATAAAAACCTCTCTAAATCAACCGACCAGGGGACCTACTTTAAATGGTCCAATTAGGGAGGTGGGAGGTTTAGGGATTTTTTTTTCATCATTACAATGGTATTGTATGGGCTATCGTTTGGGACCCAAATAAAGCGATTGATACAGGGATTGGTCGATATGTGGAGGTGGTTGTTTAGAGAGGTTTTACTCTATATATAAACCCATATACACATATATACATTCATATATATATATTTACTAATATAATTATGTACCTGGTGTTACACATATGTAATAGAGGGAGTCTATGCATAATGACATATGCACACATAGACTATACATATATAAAGGAATGCCTTATATCTACAGTTGTGCAAAGGGTGCATGCAGCACACTCCACTAAATGGTGGTGGTGGTATGTCAACAAATCCAGTACCGGGCGTAGTGGCCGAATTAGTAGAGCGTATGGCTTCCCATGCAGGAGATCAGGAGTTCAATTCCTGGTTAAGTCAAACCAATGACTTACAAAATTGTTACTTGTCGCTTCCTAGCTTGGCGCTAGGCATTAACAGGACATCACAAGGACTGGTTGGCTCAGTGTCAGGATAATGTGACTGAGTGGGATATCAGGTCTTGGTGCTATTGGCTTGATTTCCCAGTGGGGCAGCCCTATAGAGCCACCATGAGTGCATACTGTCACAAGTCGGTACTCATTCTGGTATGACCTTAGATGTTGCCAGGATGTAAGGCTCCAACAACAGGCCAACTGACAACTCAAGTTGCAGACAGTGTGACAGTGACACTAGAACGGACCCGTGTTGTCACCACCCTAAGTGGCTATTCTGTAATGTAAATAAGGGAGAAAGGGCCCCTTAGCTTCATAATTAGCCGCCTATCTTTCTAACACTTGCGCCACCATGAGTCGGTCTGACAGCTGTCGTGCGCACCCCTACCCCGTCCTCACACAATGTCCTCAGAGGAAATAAGAGTCATTCGGGGATAAAAACTCAATTTTACAACTGATAGAAGAAGAACAAAAAGGAATAAATGGCTTAAAATTGTGCCAGCAAATCAGGTACGTATATTGGATCCCGTGGACCTCAGTCAGTGACCCGACCCTCTGATTTTAACCAGTTAGATCTCGCCATATCCACATTCCCTCTGCTCGTTAGGGGTAATATCGACCCTTTATGTATTTTATTGTTTGGTCACAAAATCACTTAGTTCTCCGCTCTCCCATTTTAAAACTCATTTCCGATATGTGACAGGTTTAATGTGGGGATTTTCACTGGAATCGCATGGCATGGACTGTGCATAGGACTCAGGAGACAGACGCGATTGTGTATACCTGATTATGTGAATACTGACTAATAAGTAATATATGTGGATAAAATATAAACATTAAAAAAAGTTGTATCATATTTTGGTGTAAATTTGGCGGTGAATAGTTAAGGCGCCGCTGTTAGAGAATTATCTCTGGCTGATCGATGTGCTAATCACGTTCTGAACGATGTGTGCGCCTTCTCCCCCCCTAGTGGTGGGTTGGTGAACCCAATGCAGGACTCTAACTACACCGATAGTCCGCTAAAACTGTCAACTGCCAACTGATTAGTATCCGTCCTGTCCTGTCGGGTTTTAAACGTTCTATGCAGCAGTAGAACCGTATATTCGAGTCTGATGAATATTGGATTCAAGATGGAAACCCTCCACCCCCAGCTGTGAATGGGCCCGTCCATCTGGTCGGTTGCCTCCATGGGTCTACCACAGACTCCACACTGTCAAGTTGTCCTTAAATAAACAATGATTGGCAGGGGATATCTAACGGAAACAAACTTTTAAACACCGCACACCAATTATTGTATCTAAGTGTTCAAGAAACATAACATTATTATTACAGTTTTATTATGGTTATTATAATTATAAGTATAAGAATTATTATTTGTGTCAGTATTATTATAGTTATTGTTATCGTTGTTGTTGTTATTATTATTATTATTATTATATGACTATGCCTATGACAATTCTAGACGGGATGGCTGAATGAGTTAGAGCGTCCATCTCCCATGTTGGTAGATCGTGGGATGGTGGGCTTGAACCCTGGTCGAGTCAAACCAATGACTTAAAAATTTATACGTGTTGCTTCCTATCCTGGCATTCAGCATTCTTAGGATAGGGCAAGGAGCAGTGGAATGAGGAAGACGAATCGTCCGCGATTGAAATTGCCCTTACTTAATCAACTAATGTACAAAAACAAACAAAAAATGACTATCATTATCATTATCGTCCTGGTATGACCTTAGATGTTGCTAGGATGTAACACAGCAACAAACAATTTATTATTATTATCATTAGCATTATTATTCTATGGACATTAAAAATAGAAATTAGCGAATTGATTGGAAAACAAATTTACTAATCTATGTACTAATGTGAACTGGCCAGCGTCAACTGGACCGTCAGCCACAACGCGATTCGATCAAAGTCGCCCTCGATCGGGGCAGGCAAAGCCGGGCATTTATAAAGGAGAACCCACTGAAGATACGATGTCACCTCGCAGCGATATTATCGCAACAGACAATACTTTATCGGGCATTTTGGGAAAATCGTCTTAGATTTCGTGAATTCACGATAAGATCATGTAATGTTATCTCGGTCCCGTTTTGACCCTTTCAAGTCCTCCCGACTGGCCCCCCCCCCGTCCCCCGCACCCCCCCCCCCACCATCATTAAATTACCAGTCGGGGATACCGGGGTAGGGAACTACTTAGAACTACTTGCTCGACATCTCAGACAGACGCATCGGGGTGGGTTTGCTTCTTTCCATTTTTTAAATTGAAATTTATTACCAGGGAGAATGGGGTAATTCTTTGAAAATTTGTCGGTTTATGCATTTTGAGGTGGGAGCCTACATATATTAATCATGGGCCAACTTGTCCACTGAGTTGTGTCACATGAACATAGTTTTTTTGGTCCATTAGTTGTTTAAGCAGGGGAAATTTCAATCACGAATGATTGGTCTTCCTCATTCTACTGCTCCTTGCCATATCCTAAGAATGCAGAGCACCTGGCTACGAAGTGACACGTATACATTTTTAAGTCATTGGTTGGACTCAACCAGGGTTCGAACCCACAATCCCACGATCTACCAACACCGGAGACGGACGGTCTAACTCATTCAGTTATCCCGTCTGGTTTCCCTGTTCTCTCAACAGATTATTGGGGTTTTTGTATTTCCTTTTAATTAAAAGAAAAAGTAAAGTTTATTTTATTTAACTCCGCCTCCAGAGCACATGGATTTTTATCATCGACTATTGGACGTCTTAAGGCCCTGTCACATTACGACGTTTCTCACCGGCGTGCCGGCAACGCGCAAAATATTTGCAACCCGTCGACACACGTCCAACTCTTCGGCGTTTTGGGAGAAAGTTTGACCGGGCACAGCGTGTTAGTAGCGTGCTATGATCGCGCGGCCAACGGGGTTCGACGTGCGGCGGAACAAAGTGTCAACGTCCCGCCAGCGGGTTCCCAACGTGCCATTAGCGTGTTATCGGCGCGTTGTCGGCGCGCCGGCATTGGGGTAGCACATCATTAAAGGTTTGCAGAACGCCGGGTAACGTTAGGCGCGCGGCAGACGCGCCAGCAACACGTCAAGACGTGCCAACAACACGTCAAAACGCGCCAGCAACACATCCAATGCGTCGAGAAACGCTGAAGCAACACCAATAGCACGCCCACTACCCGTCGATGGGACGTTACCGACGCCCCAACGGAACGGTCGCATTTTGGCAAAAATAATGCCAACGGGTATCGACGTGTTGGTAACGCGTCCGTAATGCCCCCTCCAACCTGTCGGGGCGCGTCAAAAGTTTTGTGCAAGCACAAACGATCGGCACGACTCGACGCGTGCCAACAGCCACCGACATGTCGATTCAGATGTTGCTATCCCTCAACGTGTACCGACGCGCCGGTAACGCACCAGTAACGTGTCCCGACGTTTCGGCCAAAAAGGCAACACGTTGACGCATGTTGCTGGGAAACGTCGTAGTGTGACAGGGCCTTAACATATGGTCATTCTGACCTTATTTCTTTGGAGAAAACCTGCTGCCGCCACATAGGCTACTCTTTCCGATAAACAGCAAGGTTATTTTTATATGCACTTTCCCACAGACAGGACATACCACAGCATTTGATGAACCAGTTGTGGACCACTGGTTGCCTTTAATTATTGGAAGACAAAGGAGCAATCTATGCATGCCAAATGATTACTTGTAGTTCAATATTAATTACATAATGAAGACATTGTTATATCATAATTAATGATAATTGTGGCGAATATGATGACGATAATAATAATGATGACGATAATAACATGGTGAAAACGATAATAATAATAATAGTGATGATAGTAATAATACAAATGATAATAATAACAATAATACATTAATAATAATTTAATATGCCCTCAGTAAGACGAGCCATCTGATTCCGGTGTACAATAAAATCATAATAATTAATATAACTTTTTTTTCTTCTTGAAAATGTATACTGCCTATCATGGATTATTCTGAATAGACTTGTTTTCACCATCAGACAGTTTGTCGATAGAAAGCCCGAGCCTACACTTTTACTGACCCAAGGGATTTTTAACCTCCCACACCACATAGACATGGTATGAGAGCAACTGGCCTTTGATGACGCTGTAAGTTATACACAGCGGTGGACATCCAAATTGGCAGAGGTTGGGGGCACGGGGAATCAAACCACCAACCTTCAGATTATGAGTCTGACCTAGAAAAAAGTCAGACACCACATATTCACAAGTTACTTTAACACCACATATTCACAACTTACTTTTTTTTAAAACACGATAGGAATAGAGACATTTAATTTACGTTTACCAAAGAAAAAGAAGCATTCGGGTGAGTACTGAGGAGCGATTCATTTTTTTTCAACAGATGCTGCCTTCCGTACCTCCTCTGGTAACATCTTGTATGAAGTGGGACCTGCCACACAGTAGGCACAATGCTCATACGATTTCAGTCTAGACTCAGGGACATTTCATAATATCTGATTGGATGATCTGAGAGTTTAGTATGCTAGTTTGAAGGATGGAAGGTGGTACATATACGATTTGAGTCTAGACTCAGGGTCATGTCATAATATCTGACTGGATGATCTGAGACTGAGAGTTGAGTATGCTAGTTTGAAGGATGGAAGGTGGTATATATACTCTGATGCTCTTACCATTGATAGCTGTATACTTATAGGCGGTGCGTAAAATCTCGCACTTAATGCGCTGGTTTACTGGCAACCGATGTGATTATATTGCTGTTTCACTGGAATATATATGCTATGTATAAGCATTATGCGAATATAAAGGCGTGGAAGTGAGTTATTATTATTATCACTATTCTACGTGTTACCACTATTCGTTGTATCATTTGGTGCGGAGTACCGCCCCTCCCATGTGACCACTGGCGCCACCACCACCAGCTTTCCTAACTACGGACGCTCAACAATGTCATCCGCACCCAGGAATTTATATAAATATATACACAGATATGTTTCTGCAGGAAGTGACATGTCTAGCAGAGCGGTTAGTGAGACCGGGGGTTGGGTGGTGGCGCCACTGGTAGCATTTGGTGAACATTCAGGTGGCAATGCCATTTTATCTAGTAACTTTTTTTTACATTCATACTCGGATAATTTCTTATATATATATCACATATATAAATTATAATAAACATAAAATTCACAGTAAAGTGTGTGAGTTCTGCAACCACCTCCTGAGCGGACGACATCGTTGTTAAATAAGAAAGGCCTGTGGACACATTATTTGCGTCACTTTCAATAACCGCATGAACCAGTTGATACATGACTTTGGTGCACCTGGTGATCAGAGATGCGGTGGTGTGGTGGTGTGGTATAGTGGTGTGGTGGTGTGGTATAGTGGTGTGGTATGGTGATGTGGTACTGGTAGTGTAGTGGTGTGATAGTGTGGTGGTGTGACAGAGACAGGCTGTAGACTTATGTGTGGAGCCAGAGACAGACTGTCGACTTATGTGTGGAGACAGAGACACACTGTAGACATACGTATGGAGACATAGACAGATGGTAGACATATGTATGGAGACAGAGAGAGACTGTAGACTTATGTATGGAGACAGAGACATACTGTAGACTTATATGTGGAGACAGAGACAGACTGTAGACTTATGTGTGGAGACAGAGACAGACTGTAGACTTATGTGTGGAGACAGAGACAGACTGTAGACTTATGTATGGAGTCAGAGACAGACGATATACTTATGTATGGAGACAGAGACAGACTGTAGACTTATGTGTGGAGACAGAGACAGACAGTAGACTTATGTATGGAGACAGAGACAGACTGTAAACATATGTATGGAGACCGAGACAGACTGTAGACTTATATATGGAGACATATACAGACTGTAGAATTATGTACGGAGACAGAGACAGACTGTAGACTTATGTATGGAAACAGAGACTGTAGACTTATGTGTGGAGACAGAGACAGACTGTAGACTTATGTAAGGAGACAGAGACAAACTGTAGACTTATATGTGGAGAGAGAGACAGACTGTAGACTTATGTAAGGAGACAGAGACAGACTGTATACTTATGTGTGGAGACAGAGACAGACTGTAGACTTATGTAAGGAGACAGAGACAGACTGTAAACTTATGTGTGGAGACAGAGACAGACTGTGGACTTATGTGTGGAAACAGAGACAGACTGTAGACTTATGTGTGGAGACAGAGACAGACTGTGGCTGGGGAGAGTCAGTGAAATGTCAGGGTGTGGTAAGCCAATGTGGGTAGAGACAGACTGTAGACTTATGTATGGAGACAGAGACATACCTAGACATATGTATGGAGACAGAGACATACTGTAGACTTATGTGTGGAGACAGAGACAGACTGTGGCTGCGGAGAGGCAGTGAAGTGTCGAGGTGTGGTAAGCCAATGTGGGTAGAGACAGACTGTAGACTTATGTGTGGAGACAGAGACAGACTGTAGACTTATGTGTGGAGACAGAGACAGACTGTAGACTTATGTGTGGAGACAGAGACAGACTGTAGACTTATGTATGGAGACAGAGACAGACTGTGGTTGGGGAGAGGCAGTGAAGTGTCGAGGTGTGGTAAGGCAATGTGGGTGGTAAGTTGAGAGTGTAGTTGACAATTTAGTGTGTGTGTGGTGAAAGGTGGTGGGACGGGTTCATATTGTTCAAGATGAGACCACGTCATTATCTATTCGACCATTATCCGGCCCAGTACAAATGGATCGGCTTTCCTGCATGAGTCGCCAGTCGTTCATTACACGTCTCAAACACCAACGTTCCGCGAGTGCGTGCCTGGAGTTGAAGAATGCGAACATCAGACCGCCCGATTTCTTTTAGCGGATCTTTGTTGTACTTTTTTAAAGGGTTATTTGTGCATATCGAGCTCCTGTTTCACACGCTGAGAACATGTGTTTTTGTGGGGTGGTTTTTTTTTGGTAGTGTTTTTTTTTACAAGTACAACTGTAGATATTAATAATGAGGTAAATATGACAGTAATCACATACAAATATGTCATATATATATATGTCTATATATATATGATTTCCGAGGAAAACCCTCACCATGCAGTTTTGAAAGTGAGCAGAGTGACAGTTTGCTCACGGCATATAGGAGGCGGGAGAAGAGAGAATGCCCACTCCGCAGTGAATAACATGGAAGTTAAGGTGGTTACAGAGAAACATTAAGGGGCTGCCGTTATTTATATCCACATAATAAATTATATAGTACATATATACATATGTATATACTAGTGCATACATACATATATGCATACACACACGTGGCTATGCATAAAACTGACTATATATAGATAGACCGTCTATTGCATAGCCAGTTATGTATAGACATTTATATAACACTTAGCAGCATTATATATATATAATATACTACATCAATATAACCAATTATATAATATATAACTGGATATATAAATGCACATATATATATGTATATATATATATATAAGATCAGGGTTTTCCACCGGAAGTGACTGGAGGCGGGATAACACATTTACGCAGGAGGCGCCACAACGGTGGAGTAGATAACTAGTTGAGAGTGTTGTAGCATATAATAATAGAATAGTACCTTATTTATATTCACAGAAGGAATGTGGACCCCCCCCCCCCCCGATATAATAATAATAGATTCATTCATATATATAGTCAGTTATACATGTGTATATACCGAGTTATATATATGAAGGGTTCAAGCACAAAACCACGTAAACGCCAATCCAAAAAATGTAGATTAAATCAAATAGTTGTACCTGAAAATAATGGTAAAGCTCACTAAGTACACTTTTCATATGATCACATGGTTCCGGAGTAATAAACAAAAGAGTAGGAATATAAAAAGTAAACTTGTTGAAGGTTTGATTCCAATGTTTATCTGCATTTTTGGATTGATGTTTACGTGGTTTTACGCCCGAACCATTCATATATATATCCAGATACATATAGCCAGTCATACAGATAACCAGTTATATATTTATATATATATGTATATATCTAGCCATATACATAACCATTTTTATATAGCAATTTTCTACTGGAAATGATATATAGATATAGTTGGATATATATCTATAGCCAGTTATATATGCATATATAAGCAGTTATACACATAGCCAGTTATGTGTACATATATCCAGTTATATATACAAATACATCCAGTTATACACATAGCCAATGAAATAAATAACTACTTATGTATACATATATAGTTATATGCATATCCAGTTACAGACCTATATATATATATATAGTCAGTGTTATACATAAACCGTTAGATATAATAGCCAGTTATATATTAACATACACATATCCACATATATACGAAGCCTGTTAGATATGGCCAGTTATATATTTGCAATATATATATATAGAGTTATATACATAACCAGTTCTATATATGTACAGCCTGTTATATGTTTACATATTCGTATCCAATTATATATATCCAGTTCTATTTATGTATATATATATATAGTTATATTATATATATATAGTTCTATATATGTACAGGCTGTTATATGTTTACATATTCATATCCAATTATATATAACCAGTTCTACATTGAGTGACGGTTACAGTGTGAAGGGGGGGGGGGCACCCCCACTGAGCTGAGGTGGGGGAGGCTGGAGTAGTAGATGACTATGAGTATGAGAGGCTCCAACAGTCCCTGGGGGCCGGGTAACCGATGAGGGAGAGGACGAATATTCCGGGTTATTATACTCGTATAATTCTTATGCAGCATATATATATCTAGTTATATATTTTATCTATCTAGTTATGTACCCAGTTATATATTTACCTACAGATATCATCAAGTCATATACATAGCCAATTTTATATAGCCATTTACAACCGGAAGTAGTTGTAGATGTGACAGTGCACTCACGCAGGTGGCGCCACAGTCGGCGAGATCAACAGGGACAAGTCCCTTATTTAATATTCATATACAGTAAAACCTCTCTAACCGACCACCTCCACAGATCGACCAATCCCCTATATCGATCGCTTTATTTGGGTCCCAAACGATCGCCCATACAATACCATGGTAACGTTAATAAAACACTCCCTAAATGTACCACCTCCCTCAATGGACCATTTAAAGTCGCTTCCATAGTCGGTCGATTTAGAGAGGTTTTATTGTAATATATAGATCTGCTACATAGCAATAAACACACAAAGCCTATATATAGTGTACGATCGTAGTTATTAAGCATTAAATTCTATATTTACATGCACACAGATATATATATATAACATATATATATATATATGGTTTGATATGCACAGGTGTGTGATTACTTTTTGGGGGCGGGGGTGAGGGGGTGATAGACAAACAGTTATATTTGAAATTCCGAAGTCACATTGGGCGCGTCAGTATTTTATGTCATTGAATCACTTAGAAGTCTACCGCCTGAAGCAAAATTCTTTCTTTCATTTAATCACTACTTTTCTCCTAAATGCGGTTTAAAACGATTAGATACACGTAGCTAATCTAAATTCAGTGGTAGTTTAACTATGCAAGGAAAAAATTACAAAAAAAACCCACAAAAAACTCTAAATAAATCCTAAATATTAAACTAGAAATTGTGCAGTTATCAGATTGAATAGATTAGATACGTGATGAAATGACTACCGTAAAACCACAGGAAAACCACACGCCATTTCTCTTAAAGAAAACAAAGTTCATTTGTCATATAACCCTTATATCTTTTAGCCACCTTACATTATTAGTAACCATCCGAGCATAATTCAGTCATCACACATAGCTGTTGTTGAGTTTAAAATCGTAGCCTAGTAACGACAAGAGTTCACAAGATATTAACCATGACAATCATGCGCGATTTTGTCTGTTGTGGTTCTATGTGCTAGCAACTCATGGTGACTTTATAGTGCTGACCCACTGGCAGACCAAGCTGCCATCAGCATGACCCGATATCCCACTCAGTCACATATTACCCTAATACTGAGCCAAGCAGTCCTTGTCCTATCCTAGGGATGCCGAGCACCAGGATAGGTAGTGACAAGAATCAACTTTGTAAGTAGTTCATTCTACTCGGCCGGGACTCGAACCTACACCCTTTTTTAATTGGAAGTCAGTCAGCATTTGTACAATTTCGGCCACCTGATTCTATGCTGTAAAGTGTAACCAAAGTTTGATGTCTAATGCAAGGGAGAATCAATTATATTTTAATGCTTCCTGCCTACAAACTCTTCTAATTTTCAGTTATACCAACAATTTTATAATACAGTAAAACTTTTCTCACCGATCACCTCCACAGATCGGCCACTCCCCTATATCGATCGCTTTATTTGGGTCCCAAAATTATCATTGTAACCATATTTTAACTCCCTAAGTGGACCATTTAAATTCGGACCCGAGGTTGGTCGATTTAGAGAGGTTTTATTGTACAGTAAAACGTTCTAAATCGACCGACCATGGGACTGCCTTTAAATGGTCCATTTAGGGAGGTGGTCGGTTTAGGGAGGTTTTAAAAATCATTACAATGGTATTGTATGGGTGATCGATTAGGACCCAAATAAAGCGATCGATATAGGGGAGTGGTCGATCTGTGGAGGTGGTCGGTTAGAGAGGTTTTACTGTATACTCTACTATCTGTGGTTGTACTGATGCTAAAGCCGCCATGCTTACAATTAAAATTAAAGGTGCATAGTCCGATGAAAGCATCACATTTTCGAAATCAAAACACCTAACTAGATTTGAGATCCTACATATCCAATTTAGACACTGGTGCTCCTATTAAAGATGTATTTCAATTTTGGTTCTCCTGTGGTCTGTCTCCGTGTTCAAAAACAGGAAAGGGACCATCCACAGTTTTCAACATTTTCACAGACATACAAAGCATATTCCCCCCCCCCCTCCAGATTCCCCCGAAGTAGTACACATCACATTTAAATATTTTATTGAATACAATGTTTTAAATATCAACATTTATTTAATGATAAATGTCCTACTTGACTGACACCTGTCTTACCCTTTGTACGACCGTGAAAACGTTGAAAATGTTGGACGGCCCCTAAACAAAGGCTATAGATCTATTATCAGCATCGCGATGTATACACTCAGATTAATTTAGCATCCTTTCGCTTCAAGTATATCTCAAAAGTTAATCCCCCTCCCTTAAAATAAAAGTCAATTTAAAGTAAAGTGTAGTAGCTTATGCAGATCAGCTTGATATATTTATCTCTCTCAATAATTTTTTTTTAATTACAAAAAAAAAAGCCAACCGTGGCAGAAATTCAAAACCAATGGACACGGTAGATTATACTGTGTAACACGGTACACTGGGTGTGTGTGTGTGTGGGGGGGGGGGGGGCGCACATACGGTGTTTGGATGAGAGATACCTGCACTAGGCTGGTTCATAGGACACGACTGCACACCGACACGTCGCCTAGAGAATGTATGGGTGCCGGCGAGAGGGGAGAGGGGAGGATGAAGGAGGGGGTGGAG
>CM059189.1:41163601-41213152 GCA_030323885.1 Branchipolynoe longqiensis
CTCGGTCGTCCGTTAGGCACAGTTTTTCATGGTCGTCTGTTGGCCCGATAAGTCGATCAGTCCGTCGTCCGTTGGCCCGTCAGGGGTAGGTGACGAAATCGACCGTGGTCCCCAGACGGGGTTACTTGAAAATCGAACGAGTGGTCCGTTGGCCCGATCGGGCGATTTGGGAAAGAACTAATTAAGTATCTGAGCAAAAACCAAGCGTTATCAACGTCGATCAGTCTATTTGGAAATTGACAACACGGAAATATTTTTCATCAATCGTCCGCTGTCCCTGTAGAAATCGACCATTGAGTATGGATGGTTTAATCGTCCGTTACTTGCAAATCGAACGAGTTGTCCGTTGGCCCGATCGGCCGATTTGTGGTGAACGACCGTTAAAGTACGGCTAGTTTCAAATCTATAATAATAAATCGACAAGATTCAAATCGCTCGTCGATACGATATTAATATGCCATTGATCTAAGTAACTTTGACCCGACTGATATAGTCGTCAATTGGCCCGAGTCGTCTCCGGGCCTAACCCTATATGCAGTTCTTAATGATCGATAAGTATTGAGCAAACCCAAGCGTTTTCAACGTCGATTAGTCTATTTGGAAATCGACAACATGGAACTATTTTTCATCAGTCATCCGCTGTCCCTGTAGAAATAAGGTTTATTTATGTGCAAAAAACGGGAGGCAAGTGACGATTCAAACCAGACCGGGCCGCGTCGAGCCCCGCAGCACGGCAGCAGGGGACAGCGGACGACGGCGATTGGACAATATTCGGTCGAGTAGAATCGACACTAATAAATAATAAATAATTCTCCGAGCGTTTATATGTATATAATAGATTATATATAATGTTTCCGTGTTAATATCACAAGTTTAATGGCTGGTAATGAATGGGGCTTGTAAATATTATTAGTACATTTTCTATGTAGGTAAAAACCAATAAAGTAACAATTCTCTAAACAGTCTATATGTGTGACTATACATGTATGTACAACCTCTCTAAATCGACCGACTTTAAGTGGTCTATTTAGGGAGGGGGTCGGTTTAGAGAAGTAGAATATCCTCACAATGGTATTGTTGGGACCCAAATAAACCGATCGATGTAGGGGAGTGGTCGATCTGTGGAGGGGTGGGTATAGAGAGGTTTTACTGTATATACAAATATATATAATATGTGGATATACATATGTAGGAAGTTTGTTGGGGTTTTACGTCCTATCCACATTTTTGGTCATATTAGGATGGGTATCGACTTGTGACTGTGTACTCATGGTGACTTTATTGTTTTGCCCCACTGGGTTTGTTTGTTGTTGTTTTACGTCCTAGCAACATCTAAGGTCATATCAGGACGGGTACCGACTTGTGACAGTGCGCACTCATGGCGACTTTATAGTGCTGCACCACTGGAACACCAGGCCACCAGCACCATGACCTGATATCCCACTCAGTCACATTATCCTGACACTGAGCCAATCAGTCCTTTCCCTATCCTAATAATGCAGAGTGCCTGGCTAGGAAGCAACAAGTATCTATTTTTAAGTCATTGGTTTGACTCGACCAGGGTTCGAACCCACGACCCCACGATCTACCAACATGGGAGACTGACGCTCTAACTCATTCGGCCATCCCGTCTGGTCGCCCCACTGGGAGATCGGGCTACCGGCACCATGACCCGATATCCTGATATCCCACTCAGTCACATTTTTCTGATAATGATCTCGCCAGTCCTTACCCTATCTTATTAATGCTGAGCGCCAGGCTAAGTAGCAACAACTATCAATTTTGTAAGTCATTGCTTTGACTCGGCCGGGATTCAACCTCCCGACCTTCCGCTATACCGATTGGGCCACCGTGTCGGGTATGTATGTATGTATGTATGTATGTATGTATGTATGTATGTATGTATGTATGTATACATGTATATACGTACATATGTATGTATGTACTATGTATGTTTGTATGTATGTATGTATATATGTACATATGTATGTATGCATGTATGTGTGTATGTACATATGTATGTACATGTGTATGTATGTACGTACATACATATGTATGTATGCATGCATGTATGTATGTACGTATGTATATATGTATGTATGTATGTATGTATGTACGTATGAATGTATCTACGTATGTATGTATGAATGTATGTATGTATGTACGTACGTATGTATGTGTGTATGTGACTGGTACTCAAATAAAAACAACATGATAGACAAGTAGCGAAGTCCTGTCCGTAACTGTAAGTAGGCTCCTACGTAATTAACGTTGGATAGATGAATGATGAATCCCCCAAATTTTCAAAAGCAAAATACTTATCTACATTTAAACCCACATATCCACCTTAGATCATGATGTGCAGTAAAATCTCTCTAAATCGACCGATCTTGGGACCGACTTTAAGTGGTCGATTTAGGGAGGTGGTCGATTTAAGGAGATAGAATATGGTTATCCAAATAAAGTGATCGATATAAGGGAGTGGTCGATCTGTGGAGGTGGTCGGTTAGAGAGGTTTTTCTGTACTTATTCAATATTTGTTGCTACATAGAAGGGCACACTAAGTAAATTTAAAGCTGCATAGTCCGATAAGAACATCAAATTTTCAAAACCAGAAACGTTATCTAGATCTGATTCTACATATCTAACTTAGATTCTGGCACACTTATTAAACTTTTGTTGCCACATAGAAGGGAACAATTTAATATATCCCGTTAAGCAATTTAATATATCGTGTTACTGCAGAAGCCTATGGTGTCAGAGTTTGGACATGCTTGCCGAAACTAATTTAGCATATTAGCACTTCAAATACCTCAAAGGTTAGCCATTTAAAATAAAAGTTACTTCAAACTAAAGTAAAGTAGAGTATAATGACCAACATTATATGTTTATCTCAGAAAAAAATAGAAACTCAAAACCATCGGACTGTGCAACTTTAATAGAAACAGTCCTGCTGAAGACTATGGGGGTCAGGGTTTTTAGAAGCATGTCAAAGTTAATTTGGCATGTTTGCACTTCTGATATTCCCTAAGTTAGTCACTTTATAGCAAAGTTACTTCAAACTAAAAGTAAGGCAGATCATAAGTATCAACATAAGATATTTCTTTAAGAAAATGACAGAAACTCAAACCCATCTAGTAGTAGTCAAACTATGGAACTTTAACCATGACGTACTGAAGAGAAATCTTCAATGGATGTGATTAAATCACATATATATATATACTCTTAAAGTAGCATGGTCCGATTCTTTAGAATTTCTGTGGGGTTTCTTTTACATAAATATATTATTACACTGATTGTCATAATCTACCAGTATCTGAGCTTTCTAATTTAATGAGTGTCTATTGGCACATAATTGATTGTCTGCTTTTACACGTAAAAGCGATGGTTTAAACAAAAAACAAACATTTCTCGCCATGAATATGGCCTATGTTGGTGACACGGCGTAAAGCAACCACCAATCAATCAATCAATCAACCTTGCATTACTTTGAAGTAGCTTTTATTTAAAATGACTAACTTCAGAGGTATTTTAAATGAAAATATGCTAAATTAAATTGGCGTGCACATTGACATTCTGCCACCATAGGTTTCGGGATAAACTGCTTCAACAAAATTGATTGAAGTATTCCCTTCTATTCGGCCAAGTAAATGCAGAATTAGTGCACCATCATCTAAGTTGGATATGTAGGATACAATATAGGTAAGTGTTTTGGTTTTGAAAAGTCTATGCTTTCATCGGATTATGCGGCTTTAATAATAACAAAATCCTGGATCAGATGACCTAATGGTTAAGGCACTCACTGTATATGCAGATGGCTACGGGTAATATGGTCTGCCCGAATCAAACCAAAGACTTACACAATTAACACCCGTCCTGATATGACCGTAGATGTTGCTAGGACGTAAAACAACAACAAACAAACAAACAATACAATTAACACTAGTCAATACCCTGCCTTGTGATCAGTATTACTGATATGTTTAATCTAGTAATACAGTATAACCCCATTAAACCAAACTTGAAGGGACCCTAGAAATTTGTATGGATTAACCGATCATTGGTTTAACCAAGCTTTGGCTTTGACTTTGACTTTGAGTAAGAGTGTATTGCACATGTAATATACAATGTATGTGGACACTTTGATTATTGTTTTTTATGTATGTACAGTATAACCGCATTAAACCAAGCTTAGTTAATCCAAACGATCGGTTAATCCAAACTTTTTTCGCCTGCCTGGCAAAATACTACCATTTATCATATTTTAAAAAGTCAGATGACCTTAAGTTATAACCATGTGAAAGTTTGGTTTAACCATGCCGGAGTGGCCTGGGGTCCGACAATTTTGTTTGGATTAACCGGTAATTTGGATTAACCGACTTTGGCTTAACCAACTTTTTTATATGATAAATGGTAGTATTTTGCAGGCCGCCGAAAAAGGTTTGGATTAACTGATCATTTGGTTTAATCGAGCTTGGTTTAACGGGGTTGAACTGTATAGTGTTCCCTGTTTAATGGGGGGATGTGGGTGTGGCAGGGGACACGACCAAAGTAACTAAATCGATGGCTATGACAGAAAGAATTTGATTATAAATCCCTTCTAGACAGCTTCTGAACATACTAAAGGTAGTGCACCCGTGGATTCAGGGTAGGACAGTAACTTTTTTCCCACTTGGCCAATCGGGCAAGTGACTGAATTTTCTTCTTGCAGGAGTGGCTAAACTACTTGCCCAAGCCCAAGTCAGCCAATTGAAACTGAAATCTGCTACTATACTGCAGATCAGAAAAATAATGACTTGCCAGTTTGGGAAGGTCACAGAACTTCACCCGCCCGACCGAGTAAACTAGGGGCCCCAAGCAACCGGACAGTTCTTATTGTCCTACCCTGTCATCTTTTGCGACGTATTAAACACTTCGTTGATGTGTTCAAGAGACCAGGTCCTAGCCACTACCCTCCTGGAGGGTGGGAGGTAAATATGTTTATTCTTCCCAATAGGTTATTTTGCCAGCGTCGAAGAACTGGTCTTCCGGCCATCGTTCAAGTCAGGAAGGAGTATTTACACACAAAATGGTATATAGAATATGCATGTATATAACTTAAGTATTAAAATGTTAGTATTTTCCCAGATGACTGATCTCAAAGGGTTTGTGCATATTTGGGGTAGGCCTACATACATTGATGTCGAGCCGCCTCTTTAACACATTTATCTGATTCATAATATATCGATATGTATTGTGATATATCGTGATGCAATGTGATATATTGTGATATGTTGGGATATGTTGTGAAATACTGTGATATGGTTTGATATGGTGTGATATAGCGTGAAACTGCGAGATATGGTGTGACATATTGTAATATATTATGATTTACTTACTTACTTACGCCTACCGCCCAACTTTGGGCATAGGCCACAAACAAGGGCTCTCCAGTTATCCCGGTCCTGGGCCATTTTCTCCAGCTGTCTCCATGTATGGCCAGACCTCTTCACATCTGCCTCCAGGTCACGGCGCCAACTGTTTCTTGGCCTGCCTCTCTTCCTTTTCCCCTGTGGATTCCAGGAGAGGGCATGTCTGGCAGTGTTGGATGCAGGCTCGTGAAGGGTATGGCCAACCCATCTCCAGCGTCTCCGAAGGATCTCCTCCTCAACAGGCTGCTGTCCTGTCCTGTCATATATCACAATAAATCACAATATTGTGATTTATTGTGATATATTGTGACATAGTGTGGTATATTGTGATTATATTGTGATATATTGTGATACATTGTGATATATTGTAATATATTGTGATATATTTGATATATTCTGGTACACTATAGTAATATTGAGATATATCGTGATGAATTGTGACATAGCGGAACGTGTTATACCATGATATGTGGTGATATACCATGATATATCAAGATGTGTGGTGATGTATCGTGACAATCTGATAATGTGATATGCGGTGATATATCCGGGTATATCTTGACATAACATGACATACCGCAACATATCATGATACATCGCGAATTTTATAGAGGTAAATACCACCAGACTAATCGGCACCATCGGGAGGTGTCTGGTGAGCATAGGTCTATATTTATAATATAAGCGCCACCTGTGGCGTATGACAGCACTAGAAGTGTTTAGAGGAGTGGCTCTCCTTGGGCCCGGTACTTACACCGTGCATCTTAACCCCCACCCCCACCCTCCCGCCTCTCCTCCTCCCAATCTCACACGCCCCCATCACCCCCTCCATACTAACTGCCATCCTCACCGCCCCGAAGCAGGCCCACCCGGCGGTACAGCACGTGGTGACGTCACGGCGGTGCGCTGAATGACGTCACGTCACCGTCGAACCAGCATCCATTTGTAACAGCGGGGTAGGTGGGTGGCCGGCTCTATCCTCACGTGGTTAGTGTCTGAGTCCGCCGATGGGGGCGCCCGATATGGGGCTGGTGCGGCGCGGCATGCTTATTAGCGCCCCGTGGCGGCCGATACGGGTACTGGGCTGGTTCCTGGTCCGCTTCTTATTGCCGTACACTAATCATACCTTCTTATAAACCCAACTTTCCAGTTTCACACAAATTAAATACCCATCCAAGTTTACAGGGAATCTAATTACACACTTCCAGGTTTTAACTTAATTTAAAGCTGCATAGTCCGATGAAAATATTAAATTTTCAAAACCAAAACAATTATCTAGATTTGATTCTACATATCTAACTTAGATACTGGTCCACTTATTAAACATTTGTCATCACACCGAAGGAATACAGATGCAATTTAAGAGAACATGTTACTGCAGACCCCTATGGTGTCAGAGTTTTGGTGTGCTACCATTTATCATATAAAAAAGTCTCAGATGACTTTATAACCACATGAAAGTTTGGTTTAACCACACCGGAAGTGGCCGGGGCCCGACAATGTTGTTTGGATTAACCGATAATTAGGATGAACCAACTTTGGTTTAACCAACTTTTGTATATGATAAATGATAGTATTTTGCCGAGCAGCCGAAAAAAGTTTGGATTAACCGATCGTTTGGTTTAACTGAACTTGGTTTAATGGGGTTGTACTGTATGTAGGATCAAATCTAGGTAATTGTTTTGGTTTTGAAAATTTAATGCTCTTATCGGACTATGCAATTTTAAATTAACTTGGTATGGCGTTCTATGCAGCAAGAAATGCTTAATATAATAATAATAATAATAATAAGTGCACCAGTATCTAAATAGGACATGTAGGTTCAAATCTAGACAAGTGGTTCCCTTATTTAAGTGTTATTATATATATATATAAAATATATATATATATATATATATATATATATAAACATTCCTCCAGTCTGTGTGTGGCGCGAGGGGGCCCACCCATATACAAGTCCCCAACAGCTGGGGGGGGGGGGGCACTCTACCAATGCGCCGATGGATTTGTTTCTTTGTTGTTGTTTTACGTCCTAGCAACATCTAAGGTCAATGGCCCGATGGAGGAAGCAGCAAAGTATATATGTTCCCTTAGCATTTATACTCGTATAATGCGTTATACATCACATATATATATATATATATATATATATATATATATATATATACATATGTATGTGTGTATACAATACACGTTTATAATTATATATATAGTGACATGATATATTGTGATATATCGTGATATATAATTGATAATATATAACACTTCATGAAAAGCTAAAGCGAGTGTATTTAATATAAGTAAATACCGGTTCTATGGACTGACAATATTATAAGTGTTAAGTATGGTTAATGCTGTTAAATCTCAATGGTAGAAGAGTAACAGTCAGTAAACTGGTAGTGAACCCACCTCCTATTGTGAGGGGAAAAGGCGGAAGAAAACTTAATTAGTTTTCTTGCTGTGCAGGCCCCCGAGGGGTACAAGTGTCATCACAAATATCAAACCCCGCCGATAATATCATTTAGTTAGGTCTCGCCTCCCGACCCCGCTCCCAGGTCCCCGATCCGCCCCAGGTGATGAGCTGCCGAGGAGACATTAAGGACGGCGGAGGGGGGGGGGGGGTAATAAATTAGGGGCATACATTGGGGGTGGTCCGTGTAAACCCCTAATAAGGGCACATTTGAAAATAAATACACGTTTAGCGTCCGAGCCAGACCTGAGGAATGCCAGCGACTTCCAAATAAATTTTTTTAAACATTATTTGTCAAATAAATTTTTTAATTTTTAAAAGAAAAATTTTAAAGAAAAAAAAAACCTTCAAATAAAATATTAAAAAAAAAAAAAAAACGTTCTCCCACCTATTCATCTCAATTTTAGATATGATAGGACTAGAGTGAGTGGTCAGTCAGGTTCCATCTAAATTGGTACAAAGTACAAGAAAAACAAGTTTTGTTCTGTTTACACATTTTGAATACATTGTCACGTTAATTACATGTAGTTGAGTGTTCAGTTGAATAAAGATGCTGTAGTAATTTTAATGTTTTCCTTTTCAATTTCTAGCTAGAAAGTTTCTATGATCTTCTCTACATTCCTATCATGCCTTCTGATCATGAATACCATAGTTAGTTTTCTTCTTCCTGTACACCACCATTCTACATACAAAATACAAAATAAAAATAAAAACCTCCTGCCTGATCTGGAAAGATCGAAATGGGTGGACGTTGAACAAGTTTTATTTTTATGTGGCCTCATCTCACATATTGTATAGATTGAAACGATTAAAAGATTATTAGTGTGCCGTACACAAAATGAGTAGATATTGCAGAAGGTTGATTTAAGATCTCGGTTAGAACAACTCATTTTATTCACGGTAATGCAAGCGTAGATTAATATTGTATTATCCTTTTTCTATAAAAAAAAAATAATAATAAAAATTAAAAAGTTGCATAGTCCGATGGTTTTTAAGTTTATGCTATTTTCTGAGATAAATATGTTAGGTGGATTAGTAGAATCTAATTGAGCTAATCTGGAATCTAGATTGGAGTAACTTTTATTTTAAATGGTTAACTTTGGAGATATTCAAAGCGAAACATGCCAAAATTAATTTTGGCAAGCACAGATTCTGACACCATAGACTTCAGCAGTAGCAGGTTCTATTAACCTGCCTCAGTAGGGCGTTATATGCAGCATTTTGTTTGTTTGTTGTTGTTTTACCTCCTAGCAACATCCAAGGTCGTATCAGGATGGGTACCGGCCTGTGACAGTGCGCACACATGGTGACTTTATAGTGTTGCCCCACTGGGAAACTAGGCCACCAGCACCATGACTTGATACCCCACTCAGTCACATTATCTTGACACTGAGCTAACCAGTCCTTGCCCTATCCTATTAATGCTGAGCACCAGGCTAGGATGCGACAAGTATCAATTTTTAAGTCTTCAGTTTGACTCGACCAGGATTCTAACCCACAAACTCATGGGTTCAGATCTCCCGATTTCCTAAAACAGGAGACGGACGCTCTACTCATTCGGCCACCCCGTCTGGTTATATGCAGCAACCAATGCTTAATAAGTGCACCAGTATTTAAAGTTTGTTTTGTTTGTTTGCTTGTTGTATTACGTCCTAGCAACATCTAAGGTCATATCAGGACGGGGGTATTTAAAGCTGCATAGTCCAATGAAATATCAAATTTTCAAACCAAACCATTTATCTAGATTTTATTTTACATATCTAACTTAGATACTGATGCGCTTACTTATTAAGCATTTGTTTCTGCGTAGAAGGCAATACTGAGTCAATTTAACAGAACCTGTTACTGCAGAAGTCTATGGTGTCAGAATTTTGGCATGCTTGCCAAAACTAATCTTCCATGTTTGCAATCAAAATATCTAAAAAGTTTACCATTTAAAATAAAAGTAACTTTGAACTAATGTAAAGTAGATACTAGTGATCGATCTAAGATATTTCTCTCAGAAAAAAATACAGAAATTCAAAACCATCAGACTATGAAAGAGTAAAACTTAGCTAAATGTGATCAAATCTCGCTAAGTGTTTTGGTTTTGAAAATGTGATACTTTCATCAGACTATGCAGCTTTAAAGAACGCTTAAAATACACATTTTGAGGGTCCTGGAGTGGACAACGTCACAATAGGGCAATGGTACTAGTAACAGCAGTGTTCGGATAGGCTGCATAGGTCAGGGGTCAGGGGTCAGGGAGCAGGGAGCAGGGAACAGAAGAAGGGTAGGGTTTCTTGTTTGTTGTGGCGTTAAATTTTAGTATCTCGGCATTATTAGGATAGGACAAGGACTGGTTGGCTTAGTGTCAGGATAATGTGACTGAGTGGGATATCAGGTCATGGTGCTGGCGGCCTCGTCTCCCAGTGGGGCAGCACTATAAAGTCGCAATGAGTGCGCACTGTCACAAGTCGGTACCTGTCCTGATATGACCTTAGATGTTGCTAGTATGTAAAACAACAACAAACAGTGAACAGTGTTGATTGCTATAAATATAATCCATCTTACTTTACTACTTAAAGTTGCAAAGTCCGATGGTTTTGAGTGTATCTCATTTTCTGAGATAAACACATTATGTTGTTCATTATATTCTACCTTACTTTAGTTTGAAGTAACTTTTATTTTAAATCGCTAACCTTTGAGATATTTGAAATGGAAACATGCTAATTTAACTTTGGCAAGCTTGCCAAAACTCTAGTATCACCATAGGCTTCTGCAGTAACAGGTTCTATTAATTGACTCTGTATTCCCTTATATGTGACGACAGATATTTAATAAGTGCACCAGCATCTAAGTTAGATATGTAAAATCAAATCTAGACAATTGTTTTGATTTTAACAATCTTATGTTTTCATCGGACTATGAAGCTTTAATAGAAGGAATTTTTATCACAAGATAGCTAACTTTGGGACCAGATGGGGTGGCAGAATGAGTAGAGCGTCCATCTCCTGTTTTGGGAGATCGGGAGATCCGAACCCCTGAGTTTGTGGGTTGGAATCCTGGTCGAGTCAAACCAATGACTTAAAAATTGATACTTGACACTTCCTATCCTGGCACTCGGCATTATTAGGATAGGGCAAGGACTGGTTGGCTCAGTGTCAGGATAATGTGACTGAGTGGGATATCAGGTCATGGTGCTGGCAGCCAGTTTCCCAGTGAGGCAGCACTATAAAGTCACCATGAGTGTGCACTGTCACAAGTCAGTACCCGCCCTGATATGACCTTAGATGTTGCTAGGACATGAAACAACAAACTGAACTGAAACCTAACTTAGGAGATATTTTAAATGAATTGGACACCATAGGTTTCAGCAGTAGGTTCTACTAAATTGACTTAGTAATGCTAATAGTATTTATTCTCTTCTCTGCAGCAACGGATAGTTAAAGCCTCATAATCTGAGGAAAGCACTAGATTTTCTAAATTAAAACACTTATCTAAATTTGATTCAGCATATCAAATTAAATAATGGAGCACTTATTAAGCATGTATTGCTGCTTCGAAGGGATTATTAGAATTAAGTAAATTTATTAGAACATATACTGTTGGAATTTGTACACGCACATCATAATTAATTTGGGATATTTTCACTTCAAATATCTCCAAAGATAGACATTTAAAATTTAAAAATATAGCAAAAGTAATGCAGTTGATAACAATCAACTTAATATCGGTGTCTAAAATTCCCCGTGCCCCCCAGCTCTGCCAATTTGGATTTCCACCGCTGTGTGTAACTTACAGCGTCATCAAAGGCCAGTTGCTCTCATACCATGTCTATGTGGTGTGGGATGTTAAAAATCCCTTGGGTCGGTAAAAGTGTAGTCTCTGGCTTTCTATCGACAAACTGTCTAATGGTGAAAAGAAGTCTATTCAGACTTATCCATGATAGGCAGTATAAATCTTCAAGAAAAACAATGGATGGGAGAAACCCCAAACTGTCAGACTGTGCACCTTTAATAAATCCACCCCACCAAATCTAGGCGAGTGTTTTTCTTTTGAAAATGTGATGCTCTCATCGGGATATGCACCTTTAACCAAGAAGGTGTTGTGCAAGGCATTATCCTAATATTTTGCTCTTACGTAGTCTTACCCCCAAATTTCACCATTGTGCACCCTTTCAAACTTCTGTGGCCTTTGTAGCTTCTTTATCAGTGTAAATGCCCCCAGGCAGTCACGATCGATCCGACATATATATAATTTTAACATACACCTCCCAAAAAGAATTCACTGCTGATTCATCTGTTCATTTCTTCATCAATGACACAAATTCCTGAGAGGGTCGGACGCGAGCTTGGTGCTCACGATAATAACCGGTTCGCTGCGATTGTGATGGCTTCGCCAGAAGTAATAAAATGTGCTAATGCTGCATGAAGAAAGAGCTAAATGATTGTTTCCGCTGAGTATGATACTGGTATATCCAGCATAGAAGATAGAGTATATATGTTTTATATATCACATACATGGTAACTCTATATAAGTTGCACCTAATGTGACCTGTTGTATATACACTATATATATATAATATGCACGGTATATTATTATACATATATAATATATATAGCATGTATAGCATGTACACCAGATATATCATGTACAGTAAAACCTCTCTAAATCGAACGACCTTCGGACTGACTTTAAGGTGCTGTCACATTACGACGCATCGCGCAAACATATGCCGACGTAAGTGATTTTTGGCCGCTACGTTGCGATACATCGCAATGCGTTATGCGTTTGCTATGCGTATGTTATTGTATGTCGAGGTACATCAATGTACGTTGACATACGTTGACGCATGATAGGGGGTCGCGAAAGTTTTGTGCATGCACAAAACTTTCGACATACAACAACATATGGGTGTTACATCGGCCATATGATATGTATACATTAGGCATACATCGATGTACGTTAGACATACGTTAGACATATGTTGACAGTGGAAACATACAGGCCGCATACTAACAACATATGGATAACCTATGTCTAACATACGTCTAACTTACGTTTAGCGTTTCTCCACCGTGTCTTGACGTATGCAACGTATGAGACGTAGTTCTGGCAATCGAATAACATATATAACATTCACCGGTGTTCTGCAAACATACCGTCAGCATAATTCGAGCGTTTTTTGCCGGGAGGCACGTTATCCATATGTTGGCCATACATTGGCCATACGCTATGTATACGGTATGGATACGTCCAACTTTGCCCCCCCTCCGAAAAGTTTGACGCATTTCGACGTAAAAAAGTTATTTTATGCATTTGCCATGCGCTTGCGAGATGCGTCGTAATGTGACAGCCCATTCAAGCAGTCCATTTAGGGAGGCTATCGGCTTAGGGAATTAGAATATGGTTATAATGGTATCACTAGGTTCCAAATAAAGCGATCAATATAGGGGAGTGGTCGATCTGTGGAGGTGGTCGGTTAGGGAGGTTTTACTGTATACTATAAATATCATATATACTATATATACCATATATACTATAAATATCAAATATACCATATATACCGTATATATACCATATATATGGCATATATGCATAGTACTTATAGCATTATAGTATTTATATTACATATATATATATAGTATGCATACTGTGGGTTTCTTCCAGATTTAAATATATATGTATATATATATGCCATATTGAAAAATATATATCCATAATTATCTTTATATATTTCAAAATGCAGAAACTAAAATATTTCAATATGGCAGAACTATCAGCTTCAGCCGCTAATTGGGCAGCCGTGACGCCAGGCTGTCACGTGGTTTGTTGCCTACTCAAAGACGGCGCCACGCACAAAGGCACAGGCAGAGTGCCACTAGCACCCCACTCGTGGCCCAGTGTCAACATGCTAAGTTTTTACTGGACGCATCGGCCTAGCCGCGACCAGTAGCGACACACCAAGAGGACCCACGCATTCCATTTGTTTAAATAATTTCTGATAGAAGAATAACTATATTTTCAAGCAAGATAGCATAAACTTTAAAATAAACAAAAGAACTATTGAATGAGTTTATTTAACTTATAGTTATACCCCAGTCATGCTACAGCTTGCGACCACTTTGCGACCACCTTAGACCAAAGAACCCACACTCACCAGTGACGCCCAGACATCGCCATTTGTTTTGGTAGCAAGGACGTCACTGGTTAGTGTCGCAAAGTGGTCGCAAGCTGTAGTGTGACTGGGGTATAAGGTGAGTGGGTGGTGTTCTTGTGTTTGTAAACCTGGGAAGTTAGCTCCCCCAGCTCGATACATTCACACTTTAAGGCCCTTACCGGATTGGGGAAACGGAAAGAAACCAGACACAGTCCGGTGAAATATGTCAATGTTCAGTGTATATACGCTCAGCACCCAGCATTTCTGTTCTCTGTCCAGTGGTGTCCGACATGTACGGTGGCAAGTTTTGAACATGCACAAAACTTGGAATGGATGCCGCCGGACTGACGTGTATGGTTGTTGTATGGCTTAAGTTTGTTTAGTCCGTTTTGTCCAGTTCATATCCTGTACCTACCCTTACCATCTCCGGTTAGCTTCCTGAATAGTCCGTTGCGGGAATTTGGTCCACCGGATTTTTATATGTATTTGGCGCGTCTGTCATGTGCGTGTCCGGTTCATGTTCGGTCCGTCCATTTGACATTCGGTCTTTGCCCGTCGGTTCACCATTGCTTGTCCGGTACAGCGTTCATTAATACCTTGTTACCCAGTGTCGTCCGCTTATCGTCCATTGGCTATTCATTCATGTACGTTCCATGTCCGTTTAGCTTTTGTTTTATCCAGCGGCCTTTGACCCGGTAGCACAACATTTCGATACATTTTGATACCGAACACCACCGCACTAGAAAATTCTTTGTCCGGTTATGTCCGTTACTCAATCCGGTAAGGTGTGACAAGCACTTTACATTTAAACATGGTCCCTGGGAGTGGGAGCCTGTGTCACTAACACACCCTGTAGGCTATTGCTCTCGAAAGCAAAAAGTTTTGGACCAGCTCTGTCCGTCCCAAGGTGCATCCCATGTGGGCCACGAAACACCACTACATTTTTGTTTGTTTGGTATTAAAATAAAGAAATCAAACCTTATCTGGGAACTGAGCTATGCTAATTAATTTGCTGTTCAATAAAGTGTTAAAATAAGCAGTTGCTCAAGAATCTGCTTGATTATTTTGTGGGAAGTGGTGTGTGTGGGGGGGGGGGGGGGGGGTCTTCTTCCGCAGGACCAACAGTTGCCCAGATTACAGGGCTTAGAAAATCGGGCTGCTGACGCCATGACTGTGATTGCAGTTCAATACGCATGGTTGTCAATAGATGGTGATCGCAAGAAATGGAGTAATTTTCGGTTACACCCCACTGTCAATAAATAGCTCTTTAATACAAGAAAGGGTCAACTTCCTGGCAATGCTATGACCTGGGGTCAATAGTTAGTGAGTACCAAAAAAAGGACACTTTTCAGATTGCGCATTGCGGTCAATAACTGATCAATTCAAGAGGATGGACCTTTTCGGTTAACACATATAGATTCTAGTTGTTGATAAGTTATTAATTAAAGTAACTGTTGTTTTTGTAAAGTTGTCTAATTCAATGAAAGTAAAAATAACTCGAGAGAAACCCTTGTCTATATTTAATCAGACAAACCCAACATATATAGATACTGGTGCACTCAGTTTGTTCTTGGAGTTTTACGCCCTGGCAACATCTAGGGTCATATCAGGACAGGTACCGACTTGTGACAGTGCACACTCATAACACCTTTATATTGCTGCTCCACTGACACTGAGAGGTCGGGCTGCCAGCACCATGGCCTGGTATCCCACTCAGTCGCATTATCCTGATACTGAGCAAACCAGTCCTTACACTATCCTGGTAATACAGAACGCCAGGCGAAGAAGCGACAAGTATCAATCTTGTACGGCATTGGTTTGACTCGATAATGAATCGAACTCCCGACCTTCCACATGGTGGCGCACTTAGTAAACCTGCATAGAAGGACTATTAAGTCAATATAATCGAATCTGCCAATGGTGCAAGTCACTCAAGTCTATGATGTCCACAATTTCGGTGTGCATTCTAAATTTATTTTGCATCTTTCCACTTCAAGTATATCCAGAATCAACCCTTCACAATACAAGTTATTCCGACATAAATTTTATCATTTTATGATTAATGATCAAACTGAGATGTTTATCTGAACGATATCGCACAATCTGCAAACCATCATATTATGCAAATTGATGGGTAGATGTCTATATACAGCTGTCAATAGATCACCATTACAAGAGAGGATCCATTAAAAAAAATCAATAACTGTCAATTTGTTATATGAATGAATGAAGAAGTGTGTTGTGTATATAACGATTTTTCATGTGTTTTTGGTTACATATATCCCAAATATATAGGTTATATATATATGGGATATATATGGGTCATATAAATGGGTTATGTATATGGGCTATATACATGTTATATATGGGATATATATATGGGATATATATATGGGTTATGTGTAAGGGCTATATATATGGGTTATGTATATGGGTTATGTATATGGGGTATGTATATGGGTTATATATGGGTTATATATGGGATATATATGAGCTATATAAATGGGTTATGTATATGGGTTATATAATGTTATATATGGGCTATATATATGGGTTATGTGCAAGGGCTATATATATGGGCTATGTGTATGGGTTATGTATATGGGTTATATATGGGGCATATATATGGGGTATATATGGGCTATATAAATGGGTTATGTATATGGGATATATACATGTTATATATGGGTTATATATATGGGTTATGCGCAATGGCTATATATATGGGTTATGTATATGTGTTATGTATATGTGTTATGTACATGGTTATGTATATGTGTTGTATATATGGGTTATATATGGGATATATATGGGCTATATAAATGGGTTATGTGTATGGGTTATATATATGGGTTATGTATATGGGTTATATATATGGGTTATATATATGGGTTATATATGGGATATATAAATGGGTTATGTATATGGGTTATATACATGTTATATATGGGCTATATATGGGTTATGTGCAAGGGTTATATATATAGGTTATGTGTATGGCTTATGTATATGGGTTATGTGGATGGGTTATACATATGGGTTATATTTATGGGTTATGTATATTGGTTATGTATATGGGTTATGTATATGGGCTATGTATATGGGTTATATATATGGATTATATATATGGGTTATATATATGGGTTATGTATATGGGATATTTATGAGTTGTATACATGGGTTATGTATACATATAATTCAAAGTGACCTGATATGAATATTATTAAAGCTGCAAGATGGCTATACTTATTGTAGGGTAATCATTATAACTAATGTAAGCTCCACCACTTTTGTGTGAAGTAAGTTTTATTTTAAAGGGTTAAAATTGAGAAATATCTTAAGTGAAAACATGGCACATTAATTTCGGCATGTATATCAACATGCTGGACCCCGTAGGTTTTAACAGTGACAAGGTCTATTCAATTGACTTAGTATTCTTTCTATCGGGTGATAAAATGCTTAATGAGTGCACAAATAAGTAAGGTGGATATGCAGGATCAAATCTAGGTCAGTGTTTTGACAATTTGACGCTTTAAGTTTCATCGGATTGTGCGGCTTTAACTTGGTTTAAGTTCAACTAAATCTGCCACGATAAGTGAAGAGAGCGTAGAAGAAAAGCTCTGCTTATGACAAAGTACCACACTTGCTTGATAAGATAATTAAAATAACAACAAATCCCATAATGCACTGCTTCCTGGAAATGCATATAACAATCTTGCAACAGATGGCCACAAAGGGATTGCAAATAAACTATTGGTCTCTCTTTAAAAGATAAATAAATACATTGCTGGCGTGCACAAACAAAACCTTTTTTTGGTGTCAATTGTGATTAATGTAAAGGATGCATAGATAATACTGAGGAGCATTGATGCATAAAGCTAATTAATCTCTCACCAACAAGCTTGGTTTGTCAATAATACACCTGGAAGTAACTGGGTGTTAGTTGCTTTTAGTACGCATTACAATTTACAGTCAGAACACCCCAATACAGTATAACCCCGTTAAACCAAACTTGAAGGGACCCTAGAAATTTGTTTGGCTTAACCGATCATTGGTTTAACCGAGCTTTGGCTTCGACTTTGACTTGGCTTTGGCAAAAATGCGGGTGCATTATGAATGCAATATACAATCTATGTGGACACTTTGATTATTGTTTTTTTTTATGTATATACAGTCTAACCCAGTTAAACTAATCTTAGTTAAACCAAACGATCGGTTAATCCAAACTTTTTTCGGCAGCCTGGCAAAATACTACCATTTATCATATAAAAAAAGTCTCAGATGACCTTATAACCACATGAAAGTTTGGTATAATCAAACCCGAAGTGGCCTGGGGCCCGACAATTTTGTTTGGATTAACCAATAGTTTGGATTAACCGACTTTGGTTTAACCAACTTTTCTATATGATAAATGGTAGTATTTTGCCGGGCCGCCGAAAAAAGTGTGGATTAACCGATCGTTTGGTTTAACCGAGCTTGGTTTAACGGGGTTGCACTGTATACAGAAAAAATCAACAGTTGTCTCAGATTCAGAATGAAGGAGGGTTTGAGGAATGAAGAAGAAGGCGTATCAAGTCGGCCTTGTGATGAAAAGAAAGAACTATAAATCATGGCTCTACTTATTGTCTGTCACACAGAACTATTTTAAAGATATGTTATTTGCAACTTTGCCCGATTTGCAACTGTCGGAGGCGATCTCCATCACAAGTGTGCGCAGAGTGGCCCTGTAATCTGGCCCGTCTGCGCATGTCTGGGCGTCTGTAAGATATGTATGTTCAGCGGAACGCTGCCAATTGCCTATAGCCCATGTTTTAGACACCCAGGGCAGGTGTTGGCATTACCTACTTACAAGCTTTACATTGCATAATCAGATGACTTTAAAATTCTACTTTTTCTCTTATTTTTCTTGTCTTTTTTTCTTCTTTTTTCCCCTCTCTTTTTGTATGTCCTTTTTTTATTTACATAAAAATAAATATATTAGGTTGTTAATTAAAACCTATTTTTAGTTGATTAAAGTTGCATAGTCCGATGGTTTTGAGTTTCTTTCATTTTTCTGAGATAAATATATTAAATTGATTGTTACGATCTACTTTACTTTCACTTTGACCAACTTTTATTTTAAATGACTAACTTTTGAGATATTTGAAGCGCAAACATGTCAAATTTATTTTGGCAAGCATGCCAAAATCCCGACATCATAGGCTTCTGCAGTAACACTTTCTATTAAAGTGACTCTCAGTATCTCCTTTTGTGCAGCAACAAATGCTTAATAAGTGTATCAGTGTCAAAGTTAGATATGTAGAATCAAATCTAGATAATTGCTTCGGTTTTGAAAATTTGATCCTTCACCAGACTATGCAGCTTTAAGCAGAGGAAATTTCAAAGGTGGACAATTGGCCTTCCCCATTCCATTGCTCCTTGCCCTATCCTGGTACTGCAGAATGCCTGGCTGGCTATTTAGAGACAAGTATACATTTTAAAGTCATTGCTCGACATGGCCAGGGTTCAAAATTGGCGGTTTTAATCACATGACCTACTAAAATAGGGAGGCAGACGCTCAACTCATTCGGCCATCCCATCTGCCCTATGGGAAGTTGGAATTACTTTTTATTTGATAAGATTAGTTTTGGAAATATTTTAATGCACGTCGAAATGCTGCACAACATGGGCTCCATCAGTGAAATGTACAATTAAAGCCGCATAGTTTGATGAAATCATCAAATTTCCACAACCAAAGCACATATCTAGACCAGACGGGGTGGCCAAATGAGTTGAGCGTCCGTCTCCTGTTTTGGGAGATCGGGGGATTCGAACCCATGAGTTTGTGATTTCGAACCCTGGTCGAGTCAAACCAATCACTTAAAAAGTGAAACTTGTCGCTTCCTAGCCTGGCACCCAGCATTACTAGGATAGGGCAAGGACTGGTTCACTCAGTGTCAGGATAATGTGACTGAGAGGGACATCAGGTCATGGAAGTGTCAGCCTGATTTCCCAGTGGGGCAGCACTATAAAGTCGCGATGAGTGTGCACTGTCACAAGTCGGTACCTGTCCTGATATGACCTTAGATGTTGCTAGGGCGTAAAACAACAAACAAACAAAACAAACTTATCTAGATTTAATCCTACACATCTAACTTGGTGAAAATATGGGAAATTTGCGGTGCACACCAAAATGGGAGAAGTCATAGGCTTGTATTACTTCCAGTGGTGATTGGTTCTATTGGTAATATTATTAGTAATACTGGTATGCAGGTATTGCAATACCTCAGGGAGTTTGATGCCCCTGCCCTGAAGAGTTGTAAATGACTGCCTTGTGGTACAGGTTCTTGACAGAACCAAAGGCTAAGGGAGCAAACCCTAAACAGAAAACCATGTCACTGTGGCAGCATCAAGGGCGGTTGATGTATGGAACTCCCAACATCTCCCGACCAGCCACTGCAGGGACAAATAGTTTTGCGCCTGTCTTGACATGTTCTTGCCGGTGTGAAACCTCTATTTGCTCCCCGAGAGAGTGCCGCTGGTAACTTGCAAAAGCCAGCAGCACTTCAACACTTTTGCAGGCAGCTTTCATGACATGTACCATCAAGAGAAACCTGAAGCTGAGAGACATTAAAACCGACTCATGGACATCAATCTCACAGCAGAGAGTTAAATGGAGAGCGACAGTCAAGTAATGAAAGCAGTCTTTGTCGCATCGCGACGGACAGCATGATGATGATGATGATGATGATGATGAGTATTACATTGATGTAATATTCCTTTTGTGTAGCAATTCATGTTTTATAACTGCGCCATTATCTAACGTGGGATCAAATGTAGGTGAGCACTCTGGTTTCGAAGGTTTTATGGTTTCATCGGATTATGCCGCTTTAAAATTAAAGCTGCATAGTCTGGTGAAAGCATCACAATTTCGAAACTGAAACACTTACCTGGACTTGATCCTACATATCCAACCTAGATAGGTGTACATCCCTTAAATATATATTACTGCATAGAAGGAATGCTGTGTCAATTTAAAGTTCCATAGTCCGATGATTTATAGTTTCTGCCATTTTCTTTAAAGCTGCATAGTCCGATGAAATATCAAATTTTCAGAACCAAACCAATTATCTAGATTTGATTTCGCATATCTAACTTACATACTGATGCACTCATTAAGCATTTGTTTCTGCGTAGAAGGCAATACTGAGTCAATTTAACAGTACCTGTTACTGCCGAAGTCTATGGTATTAGAGTTTTGGTAAGCTTGCCAAAAACTAATTTACCATGTTTGCACTCAAAATATCTCAAAAGTTTACCATTTAAAATAAAAGTAACTTTGAACTAATGTAAAGTAGATACTAGTGATCCATCTAATATATTTATCTCAGAAGAAATACAGACATTCAAAACCAGCGGACTATGCAACTATAAATATATTAGTTTAATCGTTAGGATCTTCCTTACTTTAATTTGAAGTAACTTTTATTACAAATGACTAACTTTGGAGATATCTAAATTGAATAGATGCAAAATTAATTTGAGCATACACGTCAATCCCCCCCCCCCCCCCCCCCCAATATCCGATGCTTACTTTTTGTGCTGGGGGTCGTTAAACAAACAAACAAACAAAAACCACGTAAATATTATGATGCTGTCATGAGGGTGATGAAAATGGGAAATATTGCGCCTAGAGCGGCACTCGAACCCACATCTCTTTGCATTCCATGCCAGTGTGCTAACCATTACACCACCTAGGCTCCCTGATATCAACACACTACCCACTCCTACCTGTCTATGCGGCTCCTTGCCTGAGAGGTCAGTGCAGACCACTACACTCGTCCCCCTGGAATTGTAAGTCTTTTATATATGTTTTAATGCTTACAATTACATACAGGCAATGCAATGCACTTACATACACAGGGTAGGTTCAACAACTATACAGCACGTAGCTTGTACAGGATCATGGTCACAGCAACCAGTGTCATGGGGGTGATGAAAATGGGAAATATTGCGCCTAGAGCGGGACTCAAACCCACATCTCTTTGCATTCCTCTCCAGTGTGCTAACCATTACACCACCTAGGCTCCCTGATATCAACACACGACCCATGCCTACCTGTCTATACGGCTCCTTGCCTGAGAGGTCAGTGCAGACCACTACACTGCCATAGGCTTCAGCAGTAACATGTTTAAAAAAATAAAATTGATTTAGTATTCTCTTTTATGCAGGCATGCTTAATAGGTGCACCAGTATCTATTTTGGATCTGTAGAATCAAATCTATGTCAGTGTTTTGGTTTTGAAAATGTGATGCTTACAAGTTACATCAAACTATGCATCTTTAAATGCTTTCGACGAGCCGGTGCCCGGCCTGATGTGACCTTATATGTTGCTAGGACGTAACATTCCAACACAGACGACTTTACGTGAAGAGTAATTTCAAATGAGTCGAAGCTTTCCTGATTATCAAAATCCGATTAGAACGTTTATTTTTAACACCCCTATCGGACACGCTAGAACTGCAATTCACACGCCTAGAGATTAATCTATTTTTATCCACCCGAAAATCGAGAATACAGTGACATTTCTGATTCAAACAAAAAATTGATCTAATCTTCAATCACAGTTCTTTAGTCATCGGATATTACTGAAGTCCCGAAATGTTTCTTGTTCAATTTGAGTTTAGAGTTTAAAGTTGGGTTTTGAGTTTCTGTCATTTTCTGAGATAAACATATTATTATCAACATTAAGTGGACTATGATGGTTAACCTAATATATTTATCTAAAATAAACAGCATAATCTCTACTTTAAACAATCGGATTGTGTACCTTTAAAAAAAAAAGTATATAAAATAAACACGACAGAAGAGAACAGGTTGAACAACGCAACTGAACCAGCGTGCGTCATTTCAGTGATTTTCGATTGACAGAAGACGACATTTAACCAAAGCAGACGACACGTGACCAAACACACACAAAAATGGCGGGAACGCTGCGCTGAGGATGGATGGCGGCTATGAGATTGATGACGCGGGGGTGTACGTGTAGAGGGCGCCACTGGACACTAAACACCACGTTTCTCGATCTCGATATATGAGTTAGCAGGTATGGATTACACATTGGGCACGCGAGTATTGTCGGCTGCGACAGGGCGCACACAGCCGAGTCTGGTCAAAGACGCGTTAATTATTAAGGAATTGACACTCTGACTCGTCTGCCACGATTGGCGCGTTGTACTAAGACATCGTAGCAAAGCATTGCCAAACTGGTGATTAGTTAGTTCTCAATTTCAGTAAAGGTGCTTGTTTGCTGCTTTACGTTCTAGCAACATCTGAGGTAGTACCAGGTTGGTTGGTTGTTTGTTGGAGTTTTACGTCCTGACAACATCTAAGGTCGCATCAGGTTGGTTGGTTGGTTGTTGGAGTTTTACGTCCTGACAACATATAAGGTCGTATCAGGTTGGTTGGTTGGTTGTTGGAGTTTTACGTCCTGACAACATCTAAGGTCGTATCAGGTTGGTTGGTTGGTTGTTGGAGTTTTACGTCCTGACAACATCAGGTTGGTTGGTTGTTTGTTGGAGTTTTACGTCCTGACAACATCTAAGGTCACATCAGGTTGATTGGTTGGTTGTTGGAGTTTTACGTCCTGACAACATATAAGGTCGCATCAGGTTGGTTGTTGGAGTTTTACGTCCTGACAACATCTAAGGTAGTATCAGGTTGGTTGGTTGGTTGTTGGAGTTTTCTTTTACGTCCTGACAACATCTAAGGTCGTATCAAGTTGGTTCGTTGGTTGTTGGAGTATTACATCCTGATAATATCTAAGGTCGCATCAGGTTGGTTGGTTGTTGGAGTTGTCCGTCCTAGCAACATCATCATTACACTTACTTGGTTTTGGATCTCAAATATACAAATCCTGTGATGCTAACAGATGGCTGGTTGTTGCAGTTTTACATCTTGGCAACATCTAAGGTCATATCAGGATGGGTACCGACTTGTGACAGTGGACACTCATGGTGACTTTATAATGATGCACCACTGGAAGACCAGGCTGCCAGCACCATAATCTGATATCGCACGTGGTCACACTATCCTGGTACTGTGCTAACCAGTCCTTGTTCTATCCTATTAATGCTGAGCACCAGGATAGGTAGTGACGAGTTTAAATTTCGTATGTCATTCCTTTACCTCGGCTGGGATTCGAGATTGGAACTCCCGACCTTCCTCACGGGAAGCATAGGCTCTACCGATTCGGCTACCACACCCAGTTGTTTCTTTGTATGGGTGTCTGCGTGTGTTATTTGTGTGTGTGTGTGTGTAAGTTGGTGCTTTAATACACACACCGTTTGAATGATGGGATACCACAAAGTGGCGCAGATCAGGGGATGAGACGGGGTGGCCGGATGACATGAGCGCCCGTTTTCCTGTGTGCTGGTGTGGCAGGTTGTGGGGTTCAAATCCAGACTTCAAATCTTTGGCAAAACAAACCGATGACATAAAAATGCATACTTGTCGCCACTACCTAACCGGGCACTTGGCATTATAGTATAACCCCGTTAAACCAAGCTTGAAGGGGCCCTAGAAATTTGTTTGGATTAACCGATCATTGGTTTAACCGAGCTTTGACTTTGACTTGCCTTTGTCAAAAACGGGGGTGCATTATGAATGTACAATGTATGTGGGCACTATGATTATTGTTTTTTTATGTATATACAGTTCAACCCCATTAAACCAACCTCGGTTAAATCAAACAATCGGTTAATCCAAACTTTTTTCGGCGACCTGGCAAAATACTACCATTTATCATATAAAAAAGCCTCAGATGACCTTAAAACCACATGAAAGTTTGGTTGAACTGTACCGGAAGTGGCCTGGGGCTGACAATTTTGTTTGGATTAACCGATACTTTGGATTAACCGACTTTGGTTTAACCACCTCTTTTATATGATAAATGGTAGTATTTTGCCAGTCTGCCAAAAAAAGTTTGGATTAACCGATCGTTTGGTTTAACCGAGCTTGGTTTAACGGTGTTGTACTGTACTAGGATAGGCAAAGGAAATTATAAATACAAATTGTCTGCAATTGAAATTTCCACGGCCTAATCAATGAATGCAACACACACAAAATAGGGGTCTACCTTGGAATTGAATTGAAATATATTTAGGCTCATGACTCAAAAATAATTAAACGAGATTAATATTAGTAAATACTCCAATGCAATGAATCAGTATCATACATATTTATTATCTTTCCTTTGAGTTATTGAGAACTTGAAACCTTGTCCCTGTCGGCCGTAAAGCCCATGCCACTCTCCCTCTGTTGTCCTCCCGGGCGCGGTGGTCGATTCGGTAGAGCGCAAGCCTCCCAAGTGGATTGTTGTGTTGTTGTTTTACGTCCTAGCAACATCTAAGGTCATATCAGGACGGGTACCGACTTGTGACAGTGCGCACTCATGGCGACTTTATAGTGCTGTCCCACTGGGAAACCAGGCCGCCGGCACCATGACCTGGTATCCCACTCAGTCACATTATCCTGACACTGAGCACACCAGTCCTTGCCCTATCCTAATAATGCCGAGCGCCTGGCTAGGAAGCGACAAGTATCAATTTTAAAGTCATTGGTTTGACTCGACCGGGACTCGAACCCACAACCCCACGATCTACCAGCACGGGAGACGGACGCTCTAACTCATTCGGCCATCCCGTCTGATCCTCTCCCAAGTGGAAGGTCGGGAGTTCAATTCCCGGTCGAGTCAAACCAATGACTTACAAAATTGATACTTGTCGCTTCCAAGCCAGGTGTTTGGCATTATTAGGATAGGGCAAGGACTGGCTGGCTGAGTGTCAGGATAATGTGACTGAGTGGGATATCAGGTCATGGTGCTGGTGGCCTGGTCTTCCAGTGTGGCAGCACTATAATATCCCAGTAGGGCAATGCTATAAAGTCACCATTATTGTGCACTGTCATAAGTCGGTACCCATCCTGATATGACTTTAGATGTTGCCAGGACGTAAAACTCCAACAACCAACCACCTGTTAGCATCACAGGACTTGTATATTTGAGATCCAAAACCAACTAGGTGTAATGATCTTTCAGTTAACATTCAAACATTTATCCCATACTCAGTCTTAAGATCTGATGCTACCCGTGGGCGATTTATGAACCATCAGGAACCAGGAAATTGTTGAGGCAGTATAGGGATTGCTAAGAAGACATAACTTTTTGACCGAAGGGTATGGATTTTCAGTAAGGCACAATTTCTGAGATAATTGTTGGTAAGACAACTTTCTGAAGGTAGCGTATGAAGTAAAACACATTTCTGAGACAGTGTGTGAATTAATAGTGAGGTGCAACTTTCTGAAGCTGTGAATGAACTGCTACTAGCAGTACTAGTACTATGCATCTTTACGTAATTGTCAGCAAGAAAGACCCATATCTGAGGCTGCATGTGAATTGTTAGTCAGATGCAACTTCCAGAGGCAGTGTGTGAATTGTTAGTCAGATGCAACTTTCTGAGGCAGTGTGTGATTTGTTAGTCATATGCAACTTTCTGAGGCAGTGTGTGAATTGTTAATAAGACACAGATCTCTGAGGCAGGGTGTGAATTGTTAGTCATACACAACTTTCTGAGGCAGTGTGTGAACTGTTAGTAAGACAGATCTCTGAGGCAGTGTGTGAACTATTAGTAAGACAGCTCTCTGAGGCAGTGTGTGAACTATTAGTAATACAGCTGTCTGAGGCAGTGTGCGAACTATTAGTAAGACAGCTGTCTGAGGTAGTGTGTGAAGTATTAGTAAGACAGATCTCTGAGGCAGTGTGTGAAGTATTAGTAAGACAGCTCTCTAGGCAGTGTGTGAACTATTAGTAAGACACCTCTCTGAGGCAGTGTGTGAACTATTAGTAAGACAGCTTTCTGAGGCAGTGTGTGAAGTATTAGTAAGACAGCTCTATAGGCAGTGTGTGAACTATTAGTAAGACAGCTCTCTGAGGCAGTGTGTGAACTATTAGTAAGACAGCTCTCTGAGGCAGTGTGTGAAGTATTAGTGAGACAGATCTCTGAGGCAGTGTGTGAAGTATTAGTAAGACAGCTCTCTGGGCAGTGTGTGAACTATTAGTAAGACAGCTCTCTGGGACAGTGTGTGAACAATTATATTAGTAAGACAGATCTCTGAGGCAGTGTGAACTATTAGTCAGTCGTAGATTTCTGAAGCACTATGGCAACAGCAACACCGGATAGGCTTTGTACCGCGATAAGACCGAACAAACTCCTAAACTTGGAGCTACAGGTGTTACTTGAGAGAATATATATATATAGAGAGAGAGATAGGGAGAGAGAGTTCATTTGCACAAAAACCACCAAGCAATGACTGAAATATGGTCTGGGACGGTTGCTGTAAAAGGTTGTTGTTGTGAAATGTTGGTTCCGCCTAAGTAGTTGCACGTGGGGAAGGTTAATTTCAAAACATTTCACCACAAATTAATAGCCACTGAGCTACGCGCATCACTAACCCAAACCAGGCATCCTCTAAAAAATGACTGCTGTAAATACAAAGATAATATACTGCAAAAAATCTTTAACTGACCACCTCCACAGATCGCCCACTCCCCTATATAGATTGCTTTAATTGGGTCCCAAACGATCGCCCATACAAGACCATTGTAACGATTTTTAAAAACTCCCTAAATGGACCACCTCCCTAAATGGAACGCTTAAAGTCGGTCCAATGGTCGATTTATAGAGGTTTTACTGTATATATAGTCAACCCTCTTAACTCTGGACTCCATTGTTTCCAGTACCCAGTGTCAGTGTGAACGGTTTTGATTTTAGAGGAATAAAATGAATGACGCTAATCTGTGCCACGGTTGGTTTGGTCAGATAGTTTGTTTGTTTGTTAGCAACATCCATGGTCATATCACGATGGGTAGGCCTATCGAATTGTGACAGAGCACACTCCTGGCGACTTTGTAGTGCTGCTTCACTGGGAGACCAGGCCACCGGCACCATGACCTGAACTCTTGTCAAGTCAAACCAATGACATAAAAATTGACACTTGTCACTTCCTAGCCTGGCGCTCTGCATTAATAGGATAATGCAAGGACTGGTTGGCTCATTGTCAGGATAATGTGACAGAGGTGGGATATCAGGTAATCATGCTGGCAGCCTGGTTTCCCGGTGGGGCAACGCTATAAAGTCACCATAAGTGTGCACTGTCACAAGTCGGTACCCGTCCTGGCATGACCTTAGATGTTGCCAGGACGTAAAATTTCAACAGCCAAACAGCCATGACTTAATGTCCTACTCAGTCACATTATCCTGATGCTGACCAAACCAGTCCTTGCTGCAACCTACTAACACCTAGCACCGGGCACCACGCATCAAGGTGCGTCAAGTACTTGTAAACCTTTTGGTTTAAATCCGTCATATGGGACCTCCCACATGGGAAGCTAGTTACCGTTTTCGACCAACCCGTCCAGTCTTTAAAAAAGATCAAAATTACTTCCTTATCGAAAAAGACTGAGCTCCCAAACCTGCATATCTCATAGTGACATTGACAGTGACCGTGATTTGCGGTCAGCAAATAGCAGCAGCTGTCAGTGAACTAAGAAACTATCAGCAACTCACACTGACAAAGTAAAGCGAGAAGGTTGTTAGTATTTAAATGCAAGAGTCATTGATATCAGACCACATTTAGTCTGAGCAGGTAGTTCTGCCTGGATCTGCTAAGCGAGTTCAAATCACCCACACACCCACACACACTACCCCCCCCCCCTCCCATATACACAGCCACAGACGGGCACACCTACCCGCCCCCCCCCCCCGACCCTCTCTGTAGGTAGGATTACATTCGTAGACGCAGTAGCTCACACCAGGCGATCCCCGATTCAAGTCTATTAATTAGTATTACCCACAACCTAGTTGGTTGTTGGAGTTTTACGTCCTGGCAACATCTAAGGTCATATCAGAATGGGTACTGACTTGTGACAGTGTGCATTCATGGCGACTTTATAGTGCCAACCCACTGAGAAATTAGGCCGCCAGCACCATGACCCAATATCCCATCCAGTCACATTATCCTGACACTGAGCTAACCAGTCCTTGTCCTATCCTATCAATGCCGAACGCCAGGCTAGGAAGCGACAAATATCAATTTTAAAGTCATTGATTTGACTCGACTGGGAACCGAACTCCCGACCTTCAGCACCGAGGCCCGCGCTCTACCGATTAGGCCACCGCGCCCGGTCCCACAACCTGAGATTGACATAGCTCCCCCGCCCCTACCTCGCCCCCTCCGAGGCCCAGGCAGACATCCCAGACATCATCGAGCACCCACTCAGCCATCGCATTATCTCATACACCACACCCTGTCCCCCACACACCTCACTCACCCTTACCCATCCTTACTCACCCTCGCTTTAACACCCCGCTCGCCACTTGACACACCCTGTTGTATGCCGACACCCACCACGAACCTCCCCTTTCCTCCTCCTCCTTCTCCTGTTCCCGACCCTGTTCAATTTCATTATGCACAGACATACCATGGCCCTTCTCTCGTACACCCCGGTACTCACTGTCTGTGCACTTCGTATGAACCTCCTCGTGCTTCCACACAGAATCACGTGTTCTGTTTAGTCACACACCCTCAACGCACACTCTCAGCACACACCCTCAACACGCACCCTCAAAACACACACCCTCACTGAACACCTCTACACACACCCTCAACATGCACTGTCAACACACACCTCAAAACACACACCCTCAATGAACTCCTCTACACACACCGTCAACACGCACTGTCAACACAAACCCTCAAAACACACACCTTCAACAAACACTTCTACACACACCCTCAACACTCACACTCAAAGCACTCCCTCTCAACGAACATCCTCTATACATACCCTCAACACGCACTGTCAATACACACCCTCAACACACACTGTTAATGCACACCCGGTACTCGCACCCTCTACAAACACTCTCAACATACACCCTCTACACATACCCTAAACACGCACTGTCAACACACACCCTCAAAACACACACCCTCAACGAACACCCTCTACACAAACCCTCAACACGCACTGTCAATACACACCCTCAACACACACCCTCAACGAACACCCTTTGCACACACCCACAACACACACTGTCAATACAAACCTTCAACGAACACCTCTACACACACCCTCAACACGCACTGTCAATACACACCCTCAGCACACACCCTTGGCGGGGCGGGGCGGGGCCCGGCCGGTTGGGCGGGGAGGGCGGTTGGGGTGGTTGGGGGGGTCGGGGTGGTTCGGAGCGGGTCGGAGCGGGGCGGGGCGGGGCGGTGCGGGTCGGTGCGGGGCGGGCGGGAGCGGGGCGGGGCGGGGCGGGGCGGGGCGGGGCGGGGCGGGGCGGGGCGGGGCGCAAAGGGCCGCAGCGGGGCGGGGCGGGGCGGGGCGGGGCGCAAAGGGCCGCAGCGGGGCGGGGCGGGGCGGGGCGGGCGGGCGGGCGGGCGGGGCGGGGCGGAGCGGGGCAGGGCGGGGCGGGGCGGGGCGGGGCGGGTGCGGGGCGGGGCGGGGCGGGGCGGGGCGGGGCGGGGCGGGGGGGCGGGGCGGGGCGGGCGGGGCAGGGCGGGGCGGAGCGGGGCGGGCGGGGCGGGTGGGGCGGTGCGGGGCGGGGAGGGCGGCGGGGGGGCAGGGGCGCAGGGCGGCGGGGCCCGGCCGTTGTGGGCGGGCGAGGAGGGGGCGGAGCAGGGAAGGGAGGGTGCGGGGCACGGGGCGGGCGAGGAAGAGCGGGGCGGGGAAGAGTAGGTCAGGGCGAGGAGGGAGCGGAGCGGGAAAGGGAGGGGGCGGGGCGGGGCAGGGCGGGACGGGGAAGAGCGGGGCGGGGCAGGGCGGGGCAGGGCGGGGCAGGGCGGGGCAGGGCGGGGCCGGGCGGGGAGGGAGCTGAGCGGGAAAGGGAGGGTGCGGGGTGCGGGGCACTGGGCGGGACGGGGCAGACGAGACTGAGGCTGTGGTAGGGAGAGGACACTGCGCATCTTCAGAAGTGTGACGTTGGTGGGCGGCGTACAGTCGGCGTACAGTCGGCGTGGTGATGCGTGCGAGTGGCGCCCCCTGGGGGGACGGCAGACGCCCTCTGGCGGGTCCGGGAAGTGCGCATCACAATGAGGGGCGAGATTTATTATAACTCAATAACTTTTGGGGGAAAAGAGAGTAATGTGGACCTGTTCTATCGACCCTGGACGCTTCATCGTACATGGACTGCTACTTTGACCGGACGTGCTGACCGAATCGGTAGAGCCCAGGCTTCCCGTGTTTAATGTTGGGAGTTTGAATCCTAGCTGAGTCAAACCCAATGACTTAAAAAATTGATACTTGTTGCTACCTAGTGTGGCGCTCGGCATTAATAGGATAGGGCAACTACTGGTTTTCACAGTGTTTGGATAACGTGACTGTGTGGGATATCGGGTCATGGTGCCAGTGGCTTGGTCTCCCAATCAGGTCGCACTATAAAATCGCACACTGTCAAAAGTCGGTACCCGTCCTGATACAATATAAGTTACTCCAAACTAGAGTAAGGTAGATTATAACAATCAAATTAATATACTTAGAGAATTTCAAACCCATCGGATTGTGCAACTTTAAAATAAGGTGGTCTGTGTGTACTAGATGTCGGCTTACGCAGGCTTTATGCTTTAGCCCCAGTCACACCTACCCGGATCAGGGGCCGGATAAACCCCAGACCGTGGTCCGGCGTGGTCCGTGGCGATCCTTGGTGATCCGTGGCTCATCCGTGGCTGGTCCTTGGTGATCCTTGGTGATCCATGGTGATCTGTGGCTGATCCGGGGTCAGCCCCGGATGTTTTAAAATGTTTAAAACATCTGGGGTGATCCGGGGCGATCTAGGAAATATTGCAATCCGGGGTTAACTGGCATAATCCGTGTGTGATCTGTGACTCATCCGGGTCATATTATACTCTGGGGTTCGTCTGGCGGTTGTCCGGGGGTCATCCGGGGCCAATCCGGGGCTGACCCAGGACTAATCCGGGGCTGTGGACCGTGGCTCATCCGGGTAGGTGTGACAGCGAGGCAAAAACGACCTAAAATAGCGATTTTATCCGGGGCGGTCCAGGGTGGTCTGGGGGAGTGGTCTGGGGTGGTCTGGCTAAAAATCCACGGCTCGTCCGGGTGTGTGTGACTGGGGCTTTTGGTGTGAATTAAAAAAAAAAAATTAAGCCGTCAGTTGTTTGCTGGGGTAATGACCTTTGAGTAAAGGGGCGCCGCGGTCGCTGCGGGGGCCACCGAATTGGCTCCCACGGGTCGGGAGCTATACGGGGTGGACATTTAAGATGCACGGCGCGTATCGAATCAACAGAAAGAGTCGTGAATCAATCGAATGGACAATATTAGCTATCAGAATATCCACAACATCTGTACAAAACACGCAGGTGATTTATGTACATGTGCACAAACATATATATATATGTAAGCTACGCACTGAGACTGAAACGGAATGGAGGTTACAACTTTATTTCACATTTATTTCAGTATCTGGCTGGGCGCATAGTGCCCTACCGGAATAAAAAATAAAATGTTTACAGTCCGGCATCACAGCACAGAGTGAGGAAGCCGGCGAGCGGCAAGTGGGCTGTGTACGAGTGGGTGCCGCAGCTGTTACAATAGCCGCCCCCACCCCCACCCGGTTCGCCGAACCGGAGGGGGGGAGGTCTCCCCCGTGCGCCGCCTACATCCGCATATACGTAGTATATACGTCGGTATAAATATATATATATATATATATATATATATATACATATATACATAGAGAGAGAGAGAGAGAGAGGGGAAGGGCGGGGGTGGGGTGAATGTATCCATGTGTGTATGTGTATATGAATACATTTATGTATGTATGTATTTATGCATTTATGCTTATGTGGGTATTATATATAGGTTGGTTGTTGGAGTTTTGCATCCTGACAACATCTAAGGCCATATCAGGATGGGTACTGACTTGTCACAGGGCGCACTCATGGCGACTTCATAGTGCTTCCCCACTGGGAAATCAGGCCACCCGCACCATGACCTGATATCCCATTCAGCCACATTATCCTAATAATGCCGAGCACCTGGCTAGGAAGTGACAAGTATCAATTTTTAAGTCGTGGTTTGACTCGACTAGGGTGCGAATCCCACGATCTAGCAACACGGGAGATGGATGCTCAAGTCATTTGGCCATCCCGTCTGATATGTGTGTACTGTGAGTATGTATGTATGTGTGTATGTATGCATGTGTGCCTATATGTGTATGTGTGTATGTGTATCTGGACGTGAGGTGAACTGAATGTCATTCCTGTGTAACACCAACACAAGCTGCTCACTAAATCCTAGACGAGATTTGCACACCACATTACATGCCGACGCGACTGATCTCAACATTGTTCCCTTTCTTCTGATATTTAATTTACACCCCATAAACCTATGTTTCATTCCTGCATACCCCCTATCCCCACTCCCCAGCTCCCCCCCCCCCCTCCCCCCATGCACCCCCCCCCCCCCCCCCTCCACGGGCGCGGTGGCCGAATCCTTATGGTGCTTTCACATTACGACGCTTCTCGCCAACGTGCATCGACGTGTGTGATTTTTTGGCACTACGTTGGGATACGTCAGTTTACGTTACCGCGCGTTAGGCGCGCAATGGTATATGTTGATCTAGGGCGTCAGTTGGTCGGCGAAGTTTTGTGCTTGCACAAAACTTTAGACACCGACAACGCACGACAACGCGCGGGTGCCAACATTATGGCGACGTTAGGAGCACGTCGAGATCGCTGGAATAATGTTATGCGAACGATAGGCACACACCGGGCGCGTGTCAGGGTTCGTTCCCACATGTTGTGTCAAACTGTTGCTTTTTGTTGTTTTACATCCTAACAACATCTAAGGTCATATCAGGATGGCGCGCCAAACTTTTACCACAACGTCGGCCGCACGCTACCAATACATTGCGCTGACGCTGAAAAGTTTGAAAGTGATTTTGCAGGTTGGCGCCGCGTTGGCGCCGCGCCGGCGAGATACGTCGTAATGTGACAGCACCACTTAGAGCGCTGGCCTCGCGTGTGGGAGATCGGGAGTTTGTTTCCCGGTCGAGTCAAACTAATGACTTATAAAATTGATACGTGTTGCTTCCTAGCCTGGCACTCTGCATTAATAGGATAGGGCAAGGACTGGTTAGATCAGTGTCAGGATAATGTGACTGAGTGGGATATTGGGTCATGGTGCTGTCGGCCTGATTTCCCAGCAGTTGGGACATCACTATAAAGTCACCATGAGTGTGCACTGCCATAAGTCGGTACCCACCCTGATATGACCTTAGATGTTGCCAGGATGTAAAACTCCAACAACCAACAACCAACCGCCCCCCTCCCGAAGCACACACACACATATCTCCGTACACATACACATCGCAGCCATCAGGGGCCAAATGTATGAAGCAGGGTTAGCGCTCCAAACCCACGGTTAGCGGGGATCTCCGGGTTAGCAGCGAAAAGTCTCAATGTATGGCCGGGTTAGGGAAACTCCGCGAGTTTAACGTCGTCTACGCTAACCCCAAGCCATATCAAGTTTACCGTCGGTGTTAGGGCCCAAATCTATTCAATGCGATCATATTTAACAGAATTACATACTCAAATCATGAAATTTCATTAAATTAACCCTAAAATCGAACCGATATTAATGTCGCCGCTACATCGGCGGCGATATTAATATTGTTGAATCGACGAATGTAAACTAAACAAATCGCCGCCGCCCACCACCGCCGCCCGCCGCCGCCGCATTGGCGATGATATATTAGAGCCAAATCTATTCAATGCTATCATATTTAACAGAATTACATATGCAATAAGTGAAATTTCATCAAATTAACCCTAAAATCAAAGCGATATAAATGCCACCGCCAAAGTTTGGTCAAATTAAACCAATAATCGAACCGATATTAACGCCGCTGGATCGGCGGCGATATTGTGAAATAGTGGTGCTCTCCGGCAACAGGCTCAGAGGGATTTCCCAAATCTATAAATAACGCATCGGTTAGCTAACTCCACCATGCTTTGGCCACATACATTTCCCGTGACACATATTCCAACACCGATGTTAGCTAACCCGCCGGCCGCCCTTAACACTGGAGCCGATAAAAAGTTGTTCATACATTTGGCCACAGATTGCCACTTCACAGATACAAAGTTGATCTCCACCCATTCCTAGCTAGACATGCTGACCACGACTTGCAGCTGCGCATTCCTACCGGAAGTGGTACGTCATTCAATGTAGAATAAGTTGTCAGCACACTTTCTTTGCAATGCAAGTCAGCAATAAATGTAGGGCAAGGCCACGGTTGAGTTTGGTCATCAGTAACGATGTGTGTATGGGCTCAAAGTGAGTTGATGTTGTTTGTTGTTGTTTTATGTCCTAGCAACATCTAAGGTCATATCAGGACGGGTACCAACTTGTGACCGTGCTCACTCATGGCGACTTTAAAGTGCTGCCCCACTGGGAAATCAGGCCACCAGCACCATGACCCAATATCCCATTCAGTCACATTATCCTGACACTGAGCTAACCAGTCCTTGCCATATCCTATTATTGCCGAGTGCCAGGCTAGGAAGGGACAAGTATCAATTTGAAAGTCATTGGTTTGATTCGACCGGGAACCGAACTCCCGACCTTCCGCACACGACGCCCGCGCTCTATCGATTAGGCCAACGTGCCCGGTCAAGGTGAGTTGAAATAGAGAGCATTATTGTGAAAGATGACACTGGTAAAAACGCTACGTTTGTCCGCAATAGGTGTCTACTTGATAATATTGGCATCTACATACATAATGTATAATATATATAACATAGTGCATGTATTACAAATGTACATATATTAGATAATTATCCATATAATATATACAATGTATATAATATATATATATACAATGTATATAATATATATATTATATATAATATATATATAATATATATAACATAGTGTATGTATTACACATGTACATATATTAGATAATTATTCATATAATATATACAATGTATATAATATTTATATATAATATATATAATATATATAATAGATATAATATATATGATATATATAATAGAAATAATATATATAATATATATATAATATATATGATATATATTATATATACAACATATGCAATATATATAATATGTATAATAAATTTAATATATATAGCAGATTATGTCATATATATTCTATATAATTGTATATATAATTTATATTTTCTATATTTTCTACATCTTTTCCATATTTTCCATGTGTGACATATTTGAGATATCTATACATATTTTCTATTAAGTATTATATATATTATAATGATGTGTTGTTTGTTCTAGAAATTCAGGTGAACACTTAACTGTACTGTGTAATCAAAATGATCAAACCCACCACTTGGTGCGCTGGCTCTTCTCTTGGTTAAACAAGTGCTATATTATATGTATAAATGTATATATGAATGTGAAAGATGTGTGATGATGGTGATGCTGAGGATGATGGGTATTTGTTCATAGCAATTTCATATTGATGTGTATTCATACTTACCTATCTCATGTATAATATAATTGTGTGTGAATCCTTGTGAAACACCAACCAGCAGCCGGCTGATCAAACCCACGAAAAGGTGGCACTGCAAAATTTACATTACCATTGGAGAGATAGGGAGTGAGCCATCTTAGTATTATAGGGTCTTTGCGCTCACACATGGCCAATCAACCACCCAACCATACCACAGGGTTTGTGTTCCGAGAGGTCTCACCGTGGTCTCTGAATGGCCGTCTCTCAATGGGCGTTCATCATTGGTGGTCTATCATTGGTGGTCTATTAGTGCAGAAGATTACACATTGCAGACAGCAGCGAAATAAACTCACTGTGATTATGGACCCTGAAATAATTGCATAGAAATCACTCGGTCACGCATGAATAGATTCTGTGAAAGGTAACCTATTGAGGATAGCCACCACCCCCACCCCCACCCGCCCCACCAACCACCAAAACGCAATTAATGCAAACAGATTGTACAGTGTTGATTGCTTGGGGGGAGGGGGGCGTGGGGGGGGGGGGGTGTCTGGGAAACACGAAGGCAAACATCAGGACAGGTATTGATATTTGATAGTACATACACATGTTGGATTTATAGTGCTGCTCTATTGGGACCCTGCATTGCTGGCACCATGATCCGATATCCATCGCAGTCACAGTATCCCGCTATTGTGCCAACCAGATCTTCTCCTGTCCTAGTAATGTCGAGCATCGGGCTTGGCAGTGAAGATTACCAGTTTTATAGGTATTTTATTAGACTCTGTCTGGGATCGATCCCACCACCTCTCGTACCGGAAGTGACGTGATCCCACTGAACAAACCTCCCTAGAACCACGGCACTACTTCTTATTCCACAAATGGCCTATGATTCATAGCTTACTTTCAATATTCCTTCCTACATTGCCTGCTGAATACATCCGATCGATCCTGCTCAGTGGACCCATTTGCAGTTTGGGATATTTTCCGTTTCAACCAGTGGTCCACAACTGGTTCATCAAAGGATGTGGTAAGTGCTCTCCTGTCTGTGGGAAAGTGCTTATAAAAATTAACCTTCCTGCTTATCAGAAAGAGTAGCCTATGTGGCGGCAGCGGGTTTCCTCCAACGAAATATGTCAGAATGAGCATATGTTTGACGTCCAATAGCCGATGATAAAAATCAATGTGCTCTAGAGGCGTCGTTAAATAAAACAAACTTTCCTTTTTGTCTGCTGAATACACTCGAGTGGTTGCTTGCTGATGGTTTAAAGATGTGTCGATTTAACACTGCAAGGGTCATATTCCCAGTGAAAGGTTAGTGCTATTTACTCTGTCAGTTTTGTTAATCCACATTTATATTCCAACATTGGAATTTACATGAAAATCTGAAATGATCCCATTTGAGGCCAAGTGACAGCAAAAGGGAAAAGAAAAAAGATGTCCGGTGAAATTTTGAATCGGTTAAAATTCTAAAGTGCATCGAAGATAATTTCTGTTGTCATTGAATATATAACATGATATTTGATATTGATAAGGGCAGAAAGACAGGTGATTGGGGATGGCGATGTAATCAACTCTACCATAGAATATATAATTCGGTTCAATGTGTTTATATTTTACGCTGTGATCTAGCTAATCTGGTGCATTGGTATATATATATATATATATATATATATATATATATATATATATCAGTAATCTGGCGCTCTGCCCCATGGTATATTGCTATATATATGTAATATATATATATATATATATATATATACATATATATATATATGTGTGTGTGTGAATACTGTGATGTATAATGCATTATGCGAGTATAAATGCAAGGGTAACATGTACATCCTATATTTCCTCATGCGCATTGGTGGAGTGCCCCCCCCCCCTCCCAGCTGTCGGGTAATTGCCGGGCGGGCACCCCCTCGCATCACACTCTGGAGGAAATATATATATGGTGTATTGCCATACATATAGGTGAGAGGGACGTGGCTCAGGCGATATAGTGTCCACCTGTGAAACTGTCGGTCATCGGATCGATCTTGTTTAGTGGACCCATGTGCAGTTTGGGCTATTTTCCATTCCAACCAGTGGTCCACAACTGGTCCATCAAAGGTTGTGGTATCTGATGTCCTGTTTGTGGGAAAGTGCACATAAAATACCCCTTACTGCTTATCGGAAAGAGTAGCCTATGTGGTAGCAGCGGGTTTCCTCAAAAGACAAATACTTTAATGACCATATCTTCGATGTCAAATAGCTGATAATACAAAAATCAATGTACTCTATAGGCATGTTTAAATAAAACAAGAAAAAAATGCTATGCATATAATACATATATATAATGCTGTCCTGATATGATCTTAGATGTTGCGAGGATGTGAAACTCCAAGAAACAACAACATATATATATATAATCCCAGAAAAATGGGATATTTCATAATATTTCATGCATATATATATATATGTATATATATACATATATATATATATTATATATATATATATAATATATATATATATGTATATAATATAATAATATATAATATATGAAAGAAATATTATGTATATATATTTATGTAATATATATATATATATACATATATATATATATATAATATATATATATATATGTGTGTGTGTGTGTGTAATACCCATTAATGAATTGTGGTAAGACGGGTTCGATTTCAATGGGGGACGATTATTCCTTCCCAAGTTGTCTCACCGTGCATGAGGGTAATGCGCATGTGCTATTTGGTTTAGTGTGATATATAGCTGTTGCTAGGACATAAAACCCCAACTAAACTAAACAAACAAACTAAACAACTAAACAAACAATATACACATAGTATTTAATCTACTATATGATTATATATACAGTGCTGTATCCCCGCCCCACACACACACACACAAAATATGTTACTGCAAACCAAGTGGCGCCACCTGGCTATATTTTTAATCACTACTCCCATCTCCTCGTTTTCCTGTCTCTCATTCAGTCTCAGTCAGCTGTTGATGGGAACTAATGTTTTTAAAACCATATATTATAAAGGTATGTATATCTATACATACATTTATATATATATATATATATATATATATATATATATATAATGATGATTGATCTGGAAAAGCCAACAGCGCCCGTGTCACCGGGCACAAGAGGATTCTTCGTCCTTAAATTAGCATACGACCTGTCTGTGCGTTGCCGACAGTTGGATATTTATGGGGGCGCTTCGCTGTTCTGTTGCAACTTGACTGACGCCGATACAACCCCGCCGTCTGGGAGGCACGCGCCAGCCAGTCGATCAGAAATTGATTGATTGCCTGCTTTGTTATATTCCCAACCTGGTGGTGACCACTGAGCTGATACATTCTTAATTTAAGAAGCAAAATATATTCTTCACATAAATCTTCATATTTACCCGTTACTTCTGATTTGAAAAATATAACAAAACATACTTTAACACACTTGAAAATTGAAATCGACATCATTTTATCGCCATCATCTTGTCTTTTTGCATTCTCGCTCAGTTCACCAACTCTGTGCCGGTATATGTAGCTATCTGATATTGGAACCAGGAATGCTACTTCCTGTTCCATACTAAAGCAGTTGTCGTTTCCCCCTGTACTATAAGTACGGGGTGACTCTTTTATCTACTACCTGTTCCATACTAAAGCTATTTTCGCCAGTATTAGACTACATTGTCGTTCACCCCTGTACTGGAAGTATGGGGTGAATCTTTTATCTACGTCCTGTTTCATATTAAAGTAGTTGTCGTTTACCCCTGTACTGTAAGTACGGGGTGAATCTTTTATCTATGTCCTGTTTCATACTAAAGTAGTTGTCGTTTACCCCTGTACTGTAAGTACGGGGTGAATCTTTTATCTACATCCTGTTTCATACTAAAGTAGTTGTCGTTTACCCCTTTACTGTAAGTACGGGGTGAATCTTTTATCTACGTCCTGTTTCATACTAAAGCAGTTGTCGTTCACCCCTGTTCTGTAAGTACAGGGTGAATCTTTTATCTATGTCCTGTTTCATACTAAAGCAGTTATCGTTCACCCTTGGACTGTAAGTACGGGGTGAATCTTTTATCTACGTCCTGTTTCATACTGAAGCAGTTGTCGTTCACCCCTGTACTGTAAGTATGGGGTGAATCTTTTATCTACGTTCTGTTTCATACTAAAGCAGTTGTCGTTCACCCCTGTACTGTAAGTACGGGGTGAATCTTTTATCTACGTCCTGTTTCATACTAAAGTAGTTGTCGCTTACCCCTGTACTGTAAGTATGGGGTGAATCTTTTATCCACGTCCTGTTTCATACTAAAGCAGTTGTCGTTCAACCCTGTACTGTAAGTATGGGGTGAATCTTTTATCTACGTCCTGTTTCATACTAAAGCAGTTGTCGTTCACCCCTGTACTGTCAGTAGGGGGTGAATCTTTTATCCACGTCCTGTTTCATACTAAAGCAGTTGTCGTTCAACCCTGTACTGTAAGTACGGGGTGAATCTTTTAGCCACGTCCTGTTTCATACTAAAGCAGTTGTCGTTCACCCCTGTACTGTAAGTATGGGGTGAATCTTTTATCTACTTCCTATTCCATACTAAAGCTATTTTCGCCAGTATTTTTAGACTACGTTGCCGTTCACCCCTGTACTGGAAGTACGGGGTGAATATTGTATTTAATGTTCCTGCGGTTCAGTGCTTCAGAGCTCTTTCTTTCATTCTACTTATTGTTCGGCCTTTTCTGGGTATGCAATAGACAGGCTTTTTCTTATTGATAAATGGCGAATAGATCATTAAAACTATGTCAGTGGTGTGGGGTTATCTGGGTAAAGTGGGAGATCATGGATGCCTCTGAACCGGATTGCGAGGGTTTGGAGGTGGGAAGATAACAACAAAAACAATCCAGGTGGCGCCAGTGGTGCAGACAATTGGAACTGGACAAGGCAAGCGAAATAGACGTGTGTTTGTTATTGTTTTACGTCCTAGCAACATCTAAGGGACCAGACGGGATGGCCGAATAAGTTGAGCGACCGTCTCCTAATTTGGGAGATCGGGAGATCTGAACCCATGGGTCTGTGGGTTCGAACCCTGGTCGAGTCAAACCAATGACTTAAAAGAATTATACTTATCGCTTCCTAGCCAGGCGCTCAACATTAATATGATAGGGCAAGGACTGAGTGAGATATCGGGTGATGGTGCTGGTGGTCTGGTCTCCAGTGGGACAGCACTATAAAGTCGCCATGAGTGTGCACTGTCACAAGTCGGTACCCATCCTGATATGATCTTAGATGTTGCTAGAACGTAAAACAACAAACAAAGAAACAAAAGATCTCGGAACATGATTTTCACATGCATTTTTAAATGTTATGCCAATAGGTACATTGTGGTTGGCCTGACACTGAAAATATCAATTTAGATGCAGTGTGCACCTTAATGTGGTTGATATACTGGACATTATTGTACCAGGCTGATGCATGTATTATGATGAAATAAAGAAGGTTTTGATTACTTTTTTTTTTTTTTAAATTCATATCCTGTACTAGAGTCCCGTCCTGATAAGTGATATGACCTTAGATGTTGCCAGAACGTAAACCTCCATCAAACAAACAAAACAATGTACTACAGTGTACTTTGGATTAAATACAAGTAAATATCGTGGTATACATATGCTAAAATATCATCCTTTGGAAATGCCCTCAAATAGCCCGTTTAAAAACATTTCTAGGGGGGGGGGGGCATGCTGTCTGACCATCCCATTAGTAAGCTCGCGGCTGCCGCCACTCGGGTTCCATGCCCGCAATGCAAAACCTCAAAGATTCTCAGTACCTCCAGGTTGGCAACACTGGACATATAGATGGCCTACAAAACTGCGGGTGCCTGGATTGCATTCAAGCAATACGGACAGTTACAATAGCGCAGTCGATGTTCCACTGTGATATACATGGTATTATAGTATATCACACTATTTTCATATACACGTGTGTATAATATGTGTTAGCTGCTTAGTCTCTTCTGCCAAGCTCCATTTAAACACAAGAATACCTACACCACCACCAATGCTTTATTCACAGTTGATTGATTGATTGATTGATTGTTGGTTGCTTTAAGTCGTGTCGGCAGCAATGATCATATTCACGGCTAGTTTTAGTCACAGAAGCAATTTCTCCTATCACACATGTTTCCCACTGCGGTGGCCGAATCGGTAGAGCACAGGCCTCGCGTGCGGAAGATCGGGAGTTTGGGAGTTCGGTTCCCGGTCGAGTCAAACCAATGACTTAAAAATTGATACTTGTCACTTCCTAGCCTGGTGCTCGGCATTATTAGGATAGGGCAAGGCCTGGTTAGCTCGGTGTCAGGATAATGTGACTGAGTGGGATATCGGGTCATGGTGCCGGCGGCCTGATTTCGCAGTGGGGCAGCACTATAAAATCGCCATGAGTGCGTACTGTCACAAGTTGGTACCCGTCCTGATATGACCTTAGATGTTGCTAGGACGTAAAACAACAACAAACAAAACAAAACAAAACTTAAATTTGAGCAGAGTTGAGTGAATGCTCCATTCGTGCTCGTTAGACCTACAGAAACTTCCCGCCTGCCTGTTGACCATATCAACATTATTTACAGACACTGCCAAAGGCCCAGACAAACAATTTTTCCTTTGTGTAACTCTCAGACTACCACACGACTGTCCCACCCTTGTATTGCTCTTCAACAGTCAAACTGCCGCCACCCCCACCCCCACCCCCACCCCATGATGATGATTATGATTGGGGGGGGTTTGTTAAGCCTAGGTCACACCTACCTGGATCAGGGTCTGGATGAGCCCCGACCTGTGATCTGGCGTGGTCCGTGGCGATCCGTGGCAATCCATGGTGATCCATGGATCATCCATGGCTGGTCCTTGATGGTCCTTGGTGATCCGTGGTGATCCGTGGCTGGTCCGGCCTCATCCGGGGTCGGCCCCGGATGTTTTAAAATATTTAAAACATCCGGGGCGATCCGGGGAATATTGCAATCCAGGCTCGATCCGGCATCATCCTGGTGTAATCCGTGACTTATCCGGGTAGTCCGGGAGTTGTCCGGGGGTAATCCATGCCCCGTCTAGGGCAGTCCGGGGCAATCCAGGTGTTTTTTAAACCGGATGAGCCACGTTTTAGCCACAGTTTCACCCAGACCGGCCCGGACTAGCCCCGACAAAGCCACGGACCACTCCCGGTCTGCTCGGATAAGACCGGGACAAGCCGGATGACCACGGATTAACCACAGATCGCCACGGATGACCATGGATAGCCCGGTTTACCACGAATCAGTCCAGGATGAGCCCCGTTTTTGTATATATATAGCAGGACAAGTCCACTTCATTCATCACTTGCAGCTTGACTCTCAGAGGGTTCACATCATGGATGCATGCATGCGCAGCAGAGGCAGCAACTACAGCTGCTGAACTGGCAATTACAACTACATCAACAACAGAATGTTAACAACATGAAAGGGCTCCACGTTCTGCAGATCCACAGAAAACTTAAGAGAAGAGAGAGAAGAAGTGCGTGGGTGCATCCATGGTTGGAGAGAAGAATTCAATTTGGCCAGTTCACAAGTCTAATGCAAGAGTTACGTATCGAAGATGTTCGTGCCTACAGAAACTTTCTCCGCATGGACCGGCTATGTTCGAGGCGGTTCTCCATTGCATCCTTCTCAGAATCAGGAAGTAGGACATTTTCTACAGAAAGGCGTTAACACCTGGATTGAAACTGTCATTCACACTGCGATGCCTAGCCTCTGGTGACAGCTGTCTTTCAGTCATGTACGGTTTCCGAGTTCCTCACAACACCATCTCGCTCACCATTCATGATGCAGAGTATGCCGAAGAGGTCATCTAGGCTCCAACTACAGAACCGCAATGGAGAGGTCTTGCTGAGCAGTTCTCAACAAGATGGCAGTTTCAGCATTGCCTGGGAGCCCTTGATGGGAAACATATCCCGATCCAATGCCCAGCCCATGGAGGATCTGAGCACTACAACTACAAGGGATTCCACTCTATCATATTGATGGCTCTAGTGGATGGTGACTACAAATTCTCCTGGGTCGACATTGGGGGCAATGGCGGCTCTGCAGGAGATGGTCAAGTCTTCAACCATTCAGAATTGAAGCAGTACATAGAAGAGGAACGGCTTGGTATTCCAGCTGCAGAACCACTACCGTATGATGAGCGGGATATGCTTACTTCATAGTTGCTGATGATGCGTTTGCCCTGAGAACGTGGTTGATGAAACCGTTCTCCAAGCATCATCTAACAATTCCGAAAAGAATCTTCAACTACCGACTGTCCAGCGCCCGCTGAATCATCGAAAATGCACCGGGATTCTAGCTCACTGCTACCAGTGCCTCCTAACAACCATGAGACAGAGGCCAGCAACAGTTGTGTTGATAGTGTTGGCATGTATCTGCCTACATAATTTGACGTCGATGCGGTGTTTTCCGGGGTCAATCCGAGGTTGTCTGCGGTTGTCCGGGACTGATCCATGACTACTCCGTGGATACACCGGCTAGTCTGGGGGTGGTCCGGCTCAGTCCGGGGCGATCCGGCCTCTGGTCCATGGCTAGACCGTGGCTCGTCTGGGTAGGTGTGACCGCAAGCCCAAAAACGACCAAAATAATGATTTGTTCCGGGGCTGTCTGGGACAGTCTGGGGAAGTGGTCAGGGGGTGGTCCAGCTAAAAATCCGGGGCTCGTCCGGGTAGGTGTGACTTGGGCTTAACCTTTACAGTTACTTGCTGCAATACAGCAGCATCAGGTACCGGCACCAAAAAAAAGCTTGTTTTATTTAACGACGCCTTTAGAGCACAATGATTATGTGGTGTTCTCTGTGGCGGAGTGGTTAGAGTGTCTGACTTTTTTCTAGGTCGGACTCCTAATCTGAAGGTCGGCGGTTCGATTCCCCGTGCCCCCATCTCTGCCAATTTGGATTTCCACCTCTGTGTATAACTTACAGCGACATCAAAGGCCAGTTGCTCTCATACCATGTCTATGTGGTGTGGGAGGTTAAAAATCCCTTGGGTCGGTAAAAGTGTAGGCTCGGGCTTTCTATCGACAAACTGTCTAATGGTGAAAACAAGCCTATTCAGGCTTTTCCATGATAGGCAGTATAAATCTTCAACAACAAATATCATCGGCTATTACAGTATTAGACATCAAACATGTGGTCATTGTGACATATTTCTTTGGAGGAAACCCGCTGCCGCCACATAGGCTACTCACGATAAGCAGCAGAGGGTCTTTTATATGCACTTTCCCACAGACAGGACAGATCATAGCACAGCCTTTGATGAACCAGTTGTGGACCACTGGTTGGAATGGTAAATAGCCCAAACTACAAATTTGTCCACTGAGCAGGATTGATCTGATGACCCACACCTCCACAGGTGGACACGCTACCACCTCAGCTACGTCCCACTCCCTAGGTACCGACACCAATGAATCGGTCTTGTGGTAGCGAAAGACAGAGACTTTCGTGGAGGATATCGAGGTGACTTGAGTCTGGGTGCCGAAGGGGAGGAGAGGCAGGAAAGGAAAGAGGGGTTTCCAGCGAAGAAGAACGCGCAGCAGTGAAAGGAATGGCCTCACCCAAGCGAACACCAGACGGGGGTTGGCTCCTTATATACCCGGGCTCGCACTCACCAGGCCACCACTCATCCTGGAACTCACTTTCATGTGAATTTTCCCCACCCACCTCCAGTTTTTCACATTTGAAATCGGAAGGTCATGAGCTATATTAGTAAAGACTGAAGCTGCGACCTAGTATACCGGGTCCCAGCTTTAGCGTACATGGCGGAAGGTAGGGATGGTCACCATTCCAGCGATAAAACCTATACTTTGAAGTTAAACTAACTTTCTTTGTGCCTACACCCACATGCATCTGGAATACCCAGCTTGGGGGGAGGGGGGGGGGGGGTTCTTCTTGAAATAGTTCTAGCAAATATCTTACATTGGATATATCTAAATTAGTACTTTGTGTATCTGTATTCGCCACCTCCCTCTCAACTTCCAAATGTCCCCTGTTTAATCAAAGAATGCAACAACAACAAAATAGTGTTAATTCAAAATTACAATTTTGAATATTCTAATGGGTAAATAGACAACAACAAAACAAAACAAAAGGGTTCACTGGATGCTGGATTCGCCTGAGCGAGTCCATATACTATAGCTAACATCAGCAAGTATCATACCCATCAAATTATCTTTCAACTGTACAAAATAGGCATTTACAAACTGCTTTTGAGGTTGTTGCTCTTTTTTTTTCTTCTTCTTTTTTTCCTTTTTTTGTTTGTTTACAGATTAAATATCATTCATATCTACTATTTATATTAATTTCATTTTGGACATTGCATATAAATAAACCTAGGTGCAGGAATGGTGAAGGTGCTTTTGCCGATGCTTTCTTCCCCTATCTGGTGTTTCTGTCTGTAGGGATGCCCGTGCTGATGACGTCATAATCCCCCATACCGTAGCGCCACCCTCGGTCTCGCTTTGAACATCTAACGGCTCACACCATGTCCGCGCCCGTCCGGGAGCAAAGTCTGGGGGTGGTGAGCGTGTGCACTCAGCTCTAATCTCCTATTTATTCTCACTATTTATACTCGCATCCACACACACACTTATTTCCACTTCGGGCGACAACTTACCACAAACTGGCCGACCATTTCCACCAAATTATATAAATGAGTCCTGTGTGTGTGTGTCTGCATGTGTGTACGTGTGTGTATGTGTATGTATGTGTGTATGTGTGTATGTGTGTCTATGTCTCTGTGTGTGTCTGTGTGTGTATGTGTATGTGTGTGTTTGTGTGTATGTGTATGTGTGTCTGTGTTTGTGTGTGTGTCTGTGTGTGTCTGTGTGTGTATGTGTGCATGAGTGTGTATGTGTGTGTCTGTGTGTGTATGTGTGCATGTGTGTATGTTTGTTTGTTTGTTGTTGTTTGACGTCCTAGCAACATCTAAGGTCATATCAGGACGGGTACCGACTTGCGACAGTGCGCACTCATGGCGACTTTATAGTGCTGCCCCACTGTGAAACCATGCCGCTGGCACCATGACCTGGTATCCCACTCAGTCACATTATCCTGACACTGAGCACACCAGCCCTTGCCCTGTCCTAATAATGCCGAGCGCCTGGCTAGGAAGCGACAAGCACCAATTTTCAAGTCATTGGTTTGACTCGACCAAGGTTTGAACCACGACCCCACGATCTACCAGCACGGGAGACGGACGCTCCAACTCATTCGGCCATCCCATTGTGTCTGTGTGTGTGTGTGTATGTGTGTTGTGTATGTGTGTGTGTCTGTGTGTGTTGTGTCTGTGTTTGTGTATGTGTGTTGTGTATGTGTGTCTGTGTTTGTGTGTGTGTGTCTGTGTGTGGCTGTATGTGTGTGTGTGTCTGTGTGTGGGTGTGTATGTGTGTGTCTGTGTGTATGTGTGTGTCTGTGTGTATGTGTGCACATCTGTGTATCTGTGTGTCTGTGTGTGTATGTGTGTGTCTGAGCGTGTGTGTGTGTGGTTATTCACTGGATAATCAATGTTGTAAGTCTTCGATTTGACTCCGCCGGAGATTGATCCCACGACCTACCTCGTGATAAGTAGGCGCCTTAACCATCCGGCCATTCCTGCTGGTATTGCTATCACTAGTGTAAATAGTGTGTGATTTAATTTCAATGTAATCTATATTATTATGTTTCCTGTGAAACTTCGTGTCTAACCCTACTTTCACGGCAGATACAAGTGCGATGTGCTCAATTTGTTTTATGCAACGGCTGCAACTGTATTTAGCACTGTAACCCTATACTTTTCCGTCCTGATATGACCTTAGATGTTGCCTGGAAGTAAAACTCCAACAACCAACCGACCAACCAATCCTATACTTTTACTTACTGCTTGTGTATTTGCATTTTTCTATTTTTTAAATCTTGTATAACTAACTGCACCGCTCACAGCTGGAAGATCAGTGCTGCAGCACTGAGAAATGACATCCATATGAAAAAAAATTCATTTACAAAATAAAAGTGCCAATTGTTCAAAGGACATCAATTTCGTCTTTGCTATAGATATACACATTTGGTAGAGTAGGATTTTTCAGTTTGTGTGCTCTCTTTGAAAGTTCATAATCCGATAATATTTAGCCCAACCGAGATTTGATCATGTACACTGATCGTCGATACTGCTGCACTCATTCAAGATCGATCGCAGTTGCTCTGCTGTGGATAAGTTGTCGCTCTCGAAAACAGGTAAACAAGGCCTATATATGCCCAGATATGCAGGTATTGCAGGTATTGCAATACCTCAGGGAGTTTGATGCCCCTGGCCTGCAGAGTTGTAAACCACTGCCTTGTGGTACAGGTTCTCGATAGAACCGAAGGCTAAGGGAGCAAACCCTCAACAGAAAACCATGTTACTTTTGCAGCATTAAGGGCGGTTGATGTATGGAACTCCCAACATCTCCCGACCAGCCACTGCAGGGACAAATAGTTTTGCACCTGTCTGGACATGTTCTTGCCGGTGTGAAACCTCTATTTGTCCCAGAGAGAGTGCCACTGGTAACTTTCAAAAGCCAGCAGCACTTCAACACTTTTGTAGGCAGCTTTCATGAAATGTACAACTGCGCAAACATCCCTCTCACAGAAGAGAGCTAAATGGAGAGCGGCAGTCAAGTAAAGAAAGCAGTCTTTGTCGCATCACAACCGACAGCATGATGATGATGATGATTTTGCAATCCACGCCAAAATTAAAGTAAAATGTTTCCACTTCAAATTTCTACCAAGGTAACCATTTGAAATAAAAGTTACTTCAAATTGAAGTTACATTTTAACAATCAACCTAATACCAGAGAGCGTGTATATAAACAGATGAGAGGGACAACTCCCGCGAAAAACGGTAACACAGGCTACAGTGGCGTTCCTGGCGGTTAGTGTTGAA
>CM059189.1:41213652-41240508 GCA_030323885.1 Branchipolynoe longqiensis
TATGGAGGTAGGCGTGGGGGTGGGGGTTTGTGGTTGTGGGTAGGGGTGGGGGTGGGGTTAGGTGTGGGGGTGGGGGTAGGGGTGTGGTGGGTGTGGGTGTGGGGGTAGGTGTGGAGGTGGGGGTTTGTGGGGGTGGTTGTGGTTGTGGGTGTGAGGTATGTGAGGGGGTGGGGGTGGCCATGGTGACCCCTGAGAGCCTGGTTAATGCTGGGGGTATGACAGGGAGATGTCACGTGACCGTGGCGGTGGGCAGCAAATATAGGATTTACACAATGGGGCCGGATGACCGCTCGTTTGGAGGTCGGGGTGTGTGGATGGGACGGGACACACGCTGACCTAACAATGACCCAAGGGGAAGCGCCATGTGTGTGCGTGTGTGTGAGTGTGTGTTAGTGTGTGAGTGTTTGTGTGAGTATGTGTGAGTTTGTGTGTGTGCATGTGAGTGTGTGTGAGTGTGTGTGAGTGTGTGGATAGTATGTGTGAGTGTGTGAGTATGTGAGTGTGTGTGAGTATGTGTGCATTTGAGTGTGTGTGTGAGTGCATTTGAGTGTGTGAGTGTGTGGATAGTGTGTGTGACTGTGTGTGAGTGTGTTGGAGGGTGTGTGAGTGTGTCGGAGTGTATCTGAGTGTATTGGAGTTGTTGGAGTGTGTGTGTGAGTGTGCGTGAGTTGGTGTGAGTGGTGAGTGTATGTGAGTGTGAATGTGTGTGAATGTGTGTGAGTGTGTGTGAATGTGTATGTGCGAGTGAGTGTGTGAGTATGCATATGTGTGTGAGTGTGTGGGTAGTGTGTGTGGATGTGTGTGAGTTTGAATGCATGTGTGAGTGAGTGTGTATGAGTGTTATGAAAGTGTGTGTGTAGTGTGTGAGTACATGTGAGTGTCTGGGCAGTGTGTGTGAATGTGTGTGAGTGTGAACATATGTGAGTGTCGACGTGTGTGTATGAGTGTGAGTATGTGAGTGAATGTGAGTGTGTGAGTGTGTGTGAATATGTGGGCAGTGTGTGTGAATGTGTGTGAGTGTGAACGTGTGTATGAGTGTGTGAGTGTGTGTGTGAATATGTTGGCAGTGTTTGTGAATGTGTATGCGTGTGAACGTGTGTGTATGTGTGTGTATGCGTGTGTGAGTGCATGTGAATGTGTGTGAGTGTGAACGTGTGTGCATGAGTGTGTGTGAGTGTGTGTGAGTACATGTGACTGTGTGAGTGCATGTGAGTGTGTGAGTGTATGTGCGTAGTATTATGGTAGCATAGCATTAGCAATTTGAGTGTGTGTGAGTGTGTGGGCAGTGTGTGTGAATGTGTTTCTGAACGTGTGTGTGAGTGTGTGTGAGTGCATGTGAGTGTGTGTGAGTGTGTGGGCAGTGTGTGTGAATGTGTGTGAGTGTGGATGTGTGTGTATGAGTGTGTGTGAGTGCATGTGAGTGTGAGTGTGTGTGAGTGTGTGTGAGTGTATGTGAGTGTGTGAGTGTGGGAGTGCATGTGAGTGTGTGAGTGCATGTGAGTGTGTGTGTGAGTGTATGAGTGTATGTGAGTGTGTGAATGTACGGGCAGTGTGTCTGAATGCGTGTGAGTGTGAACGTGTCTGTATGACTGTGTGTGAGTGCATGTGAGTGTTTGAGTGTGTAGGTGCATGTGAGTGTGTGAGAGTGTGTGAGAGTGTATGCGCGTGTGAGTGTGAACATGTGAGTGTAAACGTGTGTGTATGACTAGGAGTGTGTGTGAGTGTGTGTTAATGCATGTGAGTGCATATGAGTATGTGTGAGTGCATGTGAGTGTGTGAGTGCATGTGAGTGTGTGTGAATGTGTGGCCAGTGTGTGAATGTGTGTGAGTGTGAACATGTGTGTATGAGTGTGTGTGAGTGCATGTGTGAGGGTGTGAGTGCATGTGTGAGTGTGTGTGAGTGTATGTGTAGTGTATGTGCGTAGTATGTAATGTGGCATAGCATTAACATTGTGAGTGTCCAGATATCAATCAGTAGCCCAATCGTTCTGCTGCAGGTATATCAGTTTCTGCCGCCATAGCAGAACTATATATCTATTTCATGCAATTTATTATGCGAGTATAAATAATGAACTATGGTTCCTCAATAGACCCCTTTCAATGTTTAACAACATTGTGTATGCATGCGCAGCTTGGTTGCAGAACGAAGGTACACTGCCATTGAGTTTGCTGGTACGCACAGTGCAAAACGTTTATTTTATTCAAAATTAAATGAAATGCAGAACCCTAACCATATAAATTTAATATAATCTGTTCTTTGAATATGCTTACTATATGTGTTCCAAGCGGTTTGTTTCTAGGTGGTGTGGTTTTAGAGATATTTCACTTTTTCTGAATGAAGATTGGTCACGGCCATTGACAATGCATTGAGTTTGCCAGTACGCGCAGTGCAAAACGTCTATTTTATTCAAAATTAATAGAAATGCAGAATCCTAACCTTATGAATTTAATATAATCTGTTCGTTAAATATGTTTTCTATATGTATTCCAAGCAGTTTGTTTCTAGGTCATGTGGTTTTAGAGATATTTCACTTTTTCTCTATGAAGATTGCTCATAGCCATTGAGTTTGCAGTGTGACCGTATGTCGTCCTGCAGCCAAAAATCGCGCGCACTGACCTAAATGCCTATGCTGACGTCATATGAAATAGGTCTATTGGTATTAAATTAGATGTACAGACGAGGTAGGCCACATTTATTGTTGTATGTGTAATGTACGTGGAATGGTACACTTGCACCACGAGTGGTGATCTGTTTCAGTAGTCCCCTCCACAGCTATACACACACACACACATGTATATATAAATATATATATATATATATATAAAAAAAAATATATATATATATATATATGCATAAATGATGCATGTGTGTATATGTGTACGTATCTATCTATATGAATGGCTTTAAATGTGTGGTATATATTATAACTAAAATTGAAAACGTATTCTCTATAATGATTTCCATATCAATGCCCGATAGCCTACCCAGTCCGATATATAACTTATTTTCAACCGACCAGTCTAATTCTAAGATCACATTTTGCTACTCTGATTATTTGTCAAAATACATTTAAATTTCAGTTTTTACTAGTTAAAATGGCAAAGTTTGAAAGCTAACACAATTTCCTGAACGATTTATCTATCGCCAGAACATGACATAATGATGAGTCCGACCGGTTTCTGGAATGTGCATTGAGTTTTACTAATACTAATACTGCTAGTACTACTACTAGTAGTAATACTACTACTAGTACTACTACTAGTAGTACCAGTAGTAGTACTACTACTACTACTAATACTACACTAGTACTACTACTAGTACTACTACTACTAGTACTACTACTACCACCACTACTACTAGTACTACTACTAGTAATACTACTAGTACTACTACTAGTACTACCGCTAGTACTAGTACTACTACTAGTACTACTTCCAAGTACTACTTACTAGTAGTAGTAAGTACTAGTATTATAGTACTAATACTACTACTTATACTAGGTGGTGTTCACAATGTAGTACTACTACTAGTGTGTAGTACTACTTCTACTACTACCACTACTAATTACTTGTACTATTCTAGTAGTACTACGGTACTACCACTAGTTCTGTATACTACTAGTATTGCTACTGACTAGTTACTATCTAGTACTACTACTTAGTACTAATACTAGTACTACTACTACTAGTACTAGCACTTACCACCATATTATACTAGTAACTACCACTACTTACCAACCTCCATTAACTAGTTTTACTTCTACTTAGTACTATAATACTACTAGTACTACTACTAAGTACTACTATAGTACTTTTACTAGTTAGTCTACTACTTAGTACTACTATAGTAGTAGTACTTATTACTTAGTACGTACTACTAGTACTACTACTAGTACTACTACTGTAGTACTACTACTAGTACTACTACTACTAGTACTAGTAGTAGTACTACTACTAGTACTAGTAGTAGTACTACTACTAGTACTACTACCAACCACCACTACTACTAGTACTACTACTAGTACTACGACTAGTACTACTACTACTACTACTACTAGTAGTAGTATTACTACTACAGTAAAACCTCTAAATCGACCCATCATAGGACCGACTTTAAATGGTCCATTTAGAAAGGAAGTTTTTTTTTATCGTTACCATGGTATTGTATGGGCGATCGTTTGGGATCCAAATAAACCGATCGATATAGGGGAGTGGTCGATGTGTGGAGGTGGTCGGTTAGAGATGTTTTACTGTGTACAAGTGTGTGCTGCGTTTTAAATATGGATTTCAGATCAACTCGCCTCAGAGGAAGACATTCACAGTGGCACGTTCACCTTCACCTTCACCAAGTTTTTAGAAAAGAATGCATGTGACATTCACAGAGCTATTGCCTCCTCACCCCCACACCCACTAACCCCAACCCTCCACTGCCATAACCACCCTCACCCACCCCACACACACACCCACACCGCGCTTCTGTCCGCCTCAGACCCACCAGGAGGCGCGCAACTTTCACTGGCCTGCTAAGATTTCTATCTGCGGCAGTAAATCTCGCTGTATCTCGCTGGCGAGATTTGGACGACGTGAACTGAACTGCACCGATCACCACTTTGCTCGTCTTTCATCGCGACACCGAGAGGTTTTTGTGTTGATACTTCACGGGTTGCTTTTGTAAACACACGTATAGTTAAGGCGCAGTACATACGCACATATATATATATATATATATATATATATATATATATATATATATATATATACATGAAGATATATATGTGCCCAGCGGCCCGCCATTGGGATTTAAATGCGCAACACGGTGATCGGCACCCACGACTAACTGGCATGGCGACCGCGATTAAGATAAGGCAAGGGGAGGCGGCGACCCTGGAGGTCAGCGGGGTCAGCGCGGGACCAGCCGCACCACGGCGGGCGCTGGCGGCACATTAATGGGTGTGACATCGCCATTAAGATAAGGCGGGGGAGGCCAGGGCGGCCAACCGCCTCCGTCCAGCTGCCGCCACTCGGCATCACGCGCACACGCAGGTGCCACGCGCTGAGCTGCTCGGCCGTTTTCTCGGCTACCACCTACACCCATCCTCCCCCGGCGCTGCGCTTACCCGCCATGGCGGAGGACGGAGATTACCTCTCCCACCCACCCTTATCTCGACAGGGGGGGGGGGGGGGACGCTGGGCATGCGGAGGGAGGGCGCGCCACCCATGGGGCAGCGGGCCTGTGTGCTACGTCTCCCAGCAGGTGGCGGGTTTGATAACATTTAACTTTTCCAGACATTACCGCACTTACAGCCCATTGGGGCAGCGCATGCGTACTATTAGCTTTGATTATATGTATTTGACTTTATTGTTATGGTCATTGCCTCCATGATTATTTGTCTTATATATGTCATTACCAGGACTTTAATAAAAAAAAAGTCCTTTTACTCCCACTGACTGTTTGCGTCATTTAAATACATATATTTAAATGAGCACGGACGCTTGCGGGGAGTAAAGGGACTTTTTATTGAAGTCCGAACTATATTAATTATGACAAATAAAGGAAAAGAATTCAATAAAAGTAAAATTAATTAATGTAGGAAGCAAAGCGCGCGCGCGCCGCCAATGTCGGTTGTCTGCGCAAATATTGTGTGTATGTCACTGTCAGCGTTAATTAGCGCCTAGTCGCCACCTGGCGTTAAATGTTGCGTGCCGGTGTTGCGGTTTCCGAGGCACACCAGTTTGCCAGGATCACATCCATTCAAATTCATTGCCAACGGCCATGAGCAAATCTTCATACAGAAAAAGTCAAATATCTCTCAAATTACACCACCTAGAAACAAATCGCTTGGTACACATATCGCAAACATCTTTACCATAAAGATTATATTAAATGTATAATGATTAGGGTTCTTGATTTCTATTAATTTTGAATAAAACTAATGTTTTGCACCATCAAACTCAAGGCATTGTCAATGGTCGTGAGCAATCTTCATACAGAAAATACAGAAAAAGTGAAATATCTCTAAAACGACGCCACCTAGAAACAAATCGCTTGGTACACATATAGAAAACATATTTACCGAAAAGATTATATTAAATTGATAGGGTTAGTGACGATGCTGTTCGATGTTGATGCATGCGCAGAAGCGATGTGTCCCTGGCAAACTGGTATGCCTAGGAAACCGCAACACCGGCCCGCTGGCTGGCAGTCACCCCCCCCCCCCCGTGCGCCCAGTGTCCCCCCCCCCCTTTTCCTTTTGAGGGAGGGTGCCAGATAATGTGCCTGTCGATACAAATATATGTAACGTGGAGGCGAACCAGAGCGGGCCTAATCTTATCCCAGTCCTAAAGAAGGACATTCGAGAGCTAAGCTCTTCGACCAGACATCCGGGGCATGCTCACTAAGCCTGCAGCCATTGGTTGGTTCAGTGGAATTCTCGCCGCAGCATCATAGACCGCCCCGTCGAGAATTTGACAGTCGACACTCAGGGGGATCACAATATGTGTGTGATGTATAACGAATTGTGCAAGTATAAAGATATGCAAGAGAATTTTTATTATGTTATGTATAAATTCTTATGCGTATATTATGCTGCAATGTAATTATCCCATATCTCTACATTGTCTTCCCCGACCACCCGTGACCTTTCCTTGTAAGTTTGTTGTGTTGGGTAGGTGGTTGCTGGTGGTTGGTGTACGGCCTGGAGGGCAGGCTGGCTGCTCCAAACGCAGCCCTACTCCCTTCCTTCCCTCCAGGTGGCACCTCTGCCCCCCCCCCCCCCTCCATCTCATCTGCCCACTCCTCCTCCGGTTTTTGCCTAATAAAGTATGTGGTAGGTCTTTTTAGGGGGCCAGCCAGAGTTTTTGGCTCGATCTAACTTTCTGTCTTGTTTTCCTTTCTTATGTAATGTAATAATAATATTGTTTTACTCCATAAGAATCAACACTCAGGGGGGAACACAATATGTGTGTGATGGATAACGCATTGTGCAAGAATAAAGATATATAAGGGAATTGTTATTATATTGTTTTACTCCATAAGACTCAACACTGTACCGGCGGCGCCATCTGCGGCCAATCTCACCTCCACCAGATGTTGACAAGTGTCACTGTCAGTCTCATCGGAGGCTAATAAGTACAGTGAAACCTCTCTAAATCGACCGACCTTGGGACCGACTTTAAATGGTCCATTTAGGGAGGTGGTCGAATTAGGGAATTAAAATATGGTTACAATGGTATTGATGGGACCCAAATAAAGCGATCGATATAGGGGAGCGGTCAATCGGTGGAGGTGGTCGGTTAGGGAGGTTTTACTGTATATATACTATTTATATATAATATATATTTATATATTATATATCTTACATGTATATTACATATTACATGTTACATGTTCTATGATACGTGTTACATATTACATATTACATATTATATATTATAAAGGTAGGAGGGAGGAGGGAGGGGCAGGGTGGACGGGCAGGAGGGAAGAGGGGGGGAGGGGCACTGGGCAGGGGAGGAGGAAGGGGCAGGGGAGACGGAGGGGCAGTGGTGGGGGAGGGAGAGGGGGGCAGGGAGGGAGGGGAGAGGGAGGAGGGGAGGGAAGGGAGGGTTGGGGGGGGGGGGGAGGAAGAGCATGGAGGGAGGGGAAGGAGGGAGGGAGGGGCAGGGTTGGGGAGGGAGAGGGGGAGCAGGGTGGGAGGGGAGAGGGGGGGCAGGGTTGGGGAGGGACATGGGGAGCTGGTTGGGGAGGGAGAGGGGGAGCAGGGAGGGAGGGGCAGGAGGGAGGGGCAGGAGGGAGGGGCTACCTGCTGGCAGGCTTGAAGTCTGTCACTCGTATACCACAACCCAGACACGAGGGTGCGCATTAGACGGGGTGGTTATACGCTGTGAAAACTGCAGGGTTCTCGGAATGATGAAGTGTTGCTATTTGTCACTGTACATACACGCTGGGCACAGACCATCCCCCCACCCCCTACACACCCATATATACACATAGACCACCCCCACCACCACCCACACACCCATATATACACACATAGACCACACCCACCACCACCCACACACCCATATATGCACACATAGACCACACCCACCACCACCCACACACCCATATATACACACATAGACCACACCCACCACCACCCACACACCCATATATACACACAGACCACACCCACCACCACCCACACACCCATATACACATAGACCACACCACCACCACCCCACAACCCATATTTACACACATAGACCACACCCACCACCACCCACACACCCATATATACACACACAGACCATCCCCCACCCACAACAACCCCATATATACACTATTCCACACCCACCACCAGACACACACCCATATATACACACATAGACCACCACCACCACCACCCACACACCCATATATACACACATAGACCACACCCACACACCCATATATACACACACATACCACACCCACCACCAGCCACACACCCATATACACACAGACCACACCCACCACCATCCACACACCCATATATACACACACATACCACACCCACCACCACCCACACACCCATACACACATAGAGCACGCCCACCACCACCCACACACCCCTATATGCACACACAGACCACACCCACCACCACCCACACACCCATACACATACAGACCACACCCACCACCACCCACACACCCATATATACACACACATACCACACCCACCACCACCCACACACCCATACACACATAGAGCACGCCCACCACCACCCACACACCCATATATGCACACACAGACATGTGCATGTGAGTGTGCATGTGAGTGCTGGTGTGAGTGTGGGTGTTGGTGTGGGTGTGGGCATGTGTGTGAGTGTGGGCATGTGGGTGTGAGTGTGGGTGCCACAGAGGATGTGTGTGTGTGGGGGGGGGGGAAGTCATCAACAAGGCGGAGGTGTGTGTGTGTGTGGGGGGGGGGGGGTACTCAGGTAGTATGTGGTTACTCGGGTAAGGGGCCCGGGGGGGGGGGGGGGGGTGCTTGCTCGGTACGTTGTCACAAACCGATGGGTCCGACTGAGGGGAGACCCTTGTTCAAGTTGTTGGCTCACAATGGCTTCCTCCTGGGTTGTGAAGGAGGAGCGTCAGGCTGTCACTTTGTCAGCGGATAATGCCAGCAGCTCTTGTCGTTATTGTCGTTGTTTTGTTTGGTTAAAATACATGAACAGCATACGGCGCTGTGAGTGTCACGTGACACAGAACCCTCGTTTATTAAAACGCTAAATTGGATGTGACGTCGGTGGTGCCCTGTCCTGTGTGGTTTCTACAGCGAAGTTTAAGTTTATATATACACTGTATATATATGGGTCACTCTCCTGAAAACTGGTCAGCATGGGATGCGATTTTAAAACATGAAATTAAAAAAACGTCCTACTTATTATTTTCCTTATACTTTTCATATGCATGTTCAGATCTGATGTAAGAAATAAGGGAAATAAAATCAAATAAACCACATGCAACTTTGTTCTTTTTAGTTATGAAGTGCTTTTGTACCCAAAAAAAACATTTTACAGTCAGCAATTGGTAAGATGACATATGGGACATGGTTGGATCCTTAGTAACATCTTGTATTGCATTGATATATCAAACAAAACAGTTCCCAAATCAAAAGGAAGTATTTATTAACAAGTATGCATGCTTAAATTTTAAAAGAATTTATTTGATGTCTTCAGAAATAACAATACAAATTTCCGTCACAGATGTAACCAGTGGTGTCTGAATGCCACAAAAATATTGTAAACTAATTATTCAATGAATAAAGCATCGCTGGGAATTACTCTTTTTTTTAAATCAATATAAGCACTACATATTTCTGTATATTATGCCTTGATTAATATGCTTCTCAGTATGAAATTATTTAATTCTGCTTAGATTTTTATTAAGCAGACTGTGTGGTGTGATATATGCGTAATAGACGTCCATACATGTGGGTAATATATGCTAATGAGATGCATGATGTTCTAGACAGTGAGTGAGACAAAGGAGTATGTAAATGAGATGACATCATGGAAAGTTTAGCTGGTGGTTCAGTGAGCCCTGGACATGAATATACCATTCAGTATCCAGAAGTCAAAGTGTTCAGACGTTGTACTTTTACATGTGGTGTCCTAAACATGTGTTTGTTACATCTGAGCAACACATGTGATACTGCCATATGACATAGCTTAATCATGGAATACACCTTTATTTTTTATCTCATCAATTTATATGTTACATAGATGTAAAGGTGAGATTTCCAGCTTTCATTTGCAACCCAAAAATGTTTAAAAAATCAAATATTAGATTTTAACTCTCCATGTGACACTTCTGGCCAGTTTTCAGGAGACTGATCCATATATATATATATATGTATATACAGTAACACCTCTCTATGCCGACCCCTCCACGACCGATCGATCGCTTTATTTGGATCCCAAAAATACCATTGTAAGGATATTCTAACTCTCTAAACCGGCCACCTCCCTAAATGCACCGCATAAAGTCGGTCCCATGGTCGGGCGGTTTAGAGAGGTCTTACTGTATATATATATATATATATATATATATATATATATTTATGTATATATATATATATATATATGTGAAGTGGGTGAGGTTGTACACGAGTCTGGATCTTTGCGGGAGCGGACGGGTGATGACGGGAGCGGGACGTTGCTCAGACGGTAGAGTGTCCACCTGTGAAGGTTTCGGTCATCCGATCAAAACCTGCTCAGTGCACCCATTTGCAGTCTGGGCTATTTTCAATTCCAACCAGTGGTCCACAACTAGTTCATCAAAGGTCTGTGGTATGTGTTGTCCTGTCTGTGGGAAAGTGCATATAAAAGATCCCTTGCTGCTTATCGGAAAGAGTAGCCTATGTGGCGGCAGCAGGTTTCCTCCACAAAGAAATGTCAGAATGACCATATGGTTGACGTTCAATAGCCGATGATAAAAATCAATGTGCTCTAGAGGCGTCGTTAAATATAAAAAATATAAATTTTAAGATTGAAAAAAAGGGACAGGTGATGACCGTAACTTGTGGGTCGCCAAAGGCCAGTTGCTCTCATACCATGTCTATGTGGTGTGGGAGGTAAAAAATCTGTTAGGTCGGTAAAAGTGTAGGCTCGGGCTTTCTATCGACAAACTGTCTAATGGTGAAAACAAGTCTATTCAGACTTATTCATGATAGGCAGTATAAATCTTCAAGAAGAAAAGAGAAAAAATAGTGGGTAAACTCTCTCTCTCTCTCCCTCTGGGAAGTAGACATATATTAAAGTTGCATAGTCCGATGAAAACATCAAACTTTCAAAACCAAAACACTCACCTATATTTGATTCTAAATATCTAACTGAAATACTGGTGGACTTATTAAGCATTAGTTGCCACGTAGAACTTAGAAGGGCATGCTGAGTTTAAATTTTAATAGAACCTGTTTCTGCATAAGCCTATGGTGTCAGAGTTTTGGCATGCTTGCCAAGATTAATCTTGCAAGCTTGCATCTCAAATATCTCCAAGGTCAGCCATTTAAAATAAAAGTTACTTCAAACTAATGTAAGATAGACTATAACAATCAATTTACTATATTTATCTCAGAAAAATGGCCGAAGCTCAAAAGCATAAGACCATGCAACTTTAAAGTTGTATAGGCCGATGGTTTTGTATTTCTGTATTTTTTCTGAGATAAATATATTAGATCGATCACAGTATCTACTTTACATTAGTTGAAAGTTACTTTCATTTTAAATGGTAAACTATTGAGTTATTTTGAGTGCAAACATGTCAAATTAGTTTTGGCAAGCTTGCCATAACTCTGACACCATAGACTTCTGCAGTAACACTAACAGGGTCTGTTAAATTGACTCAGTATTGCCTTCTATGCAGAAACAAATGCTTAATAAGTGCATCAGTATCTAAGTTAGATATGTGAAATCAAATCTAGATAATTGGTTTGGTTTTGAAAATTTTATATTATATCGGACTATGGAACTTTAACCTAACATGACATTAGGTCATGATACCGTATGTGGACTAAGCCCAGTCACCTGGGCCTATACTGGGTCTTAGACAGTGTATATGATAGTTCATAGAGACTTGGAATTATATAATTACAGAACAAGAGACAATAAAGTATCTTCTAGTAGTAGTAGTAGTAGTAGTAGTGATAGTCGGGGTAGAGAAGCATAGCCGTGTTAAACCGTGTTAACAACGCTGCACGCGGCTGTGGACGTCACGGCGTCCGAGGCCGATGACGCGGGCGGCGCACAGCACCTGGTCGGGCCGCGTTACAAGTAGTTGAAGATATGTGACAGTTTTAGTTATGAACGGTCAAATATTTACCACACTTCCCTAATTCTGATGTAGCATATATATATAATATATATATATATATATATATATATATATATATATATATATATATATATATTCTGCTAACATAGGAATTGTCTAATGTCAAGTGAGTTCACTTATAAATATATAAATATAAATATAATATTACCAGACCAGATGGGATGGTCGAATGAGTTGAGCGTCCATCTCCTGTTTTGGGAGATCGGGGGATCTGAACCCATGGGTTTGTGGGTTCAAACCCTGGTCGAGTCAAACCAATGACTTAAAATGTTATACTTGTCACTTCCTAGACAATCACTCGGCATTATTAGGATCGGGCAAGTACTGGTTGGCTCAGTGTCAGGATAATGTGACTGAGTGGGATATGAAGTCATGGTGCTGGCAGCCTGGTAATTGTTATTCCAGTGGGGCAGCACTATAAAGTCGCCGTGAGTGTGCGTTGTGACAAGTCGGTATCTGTCCTGATATGACCTTCGATGTTGCTAGGACGAAAAACAACAACAAACAAAATAATATTACCAGAAACACCTTCTACCGACAATTGCCAACACTTCCTTTATCTGAATCTCTTTCCTTGTCTACCTCTATGCCCGCCACTCTTCAATGCACGAGTTCTCTCAAAATGTTATGTTAATACACACTAAATTATCAATCAATCAATCAATAGTTCCGTCCTCTAGGCGAGGGTTGGATGCAATGGTTCTCCACTTGTCCGGGTGGTGTGCTGTTCTGATAGACTGTGAATAATTCAAGCCTGTCCACTGTGAAATATTTGTGTTCTTGGTCTCCCTCTCCCTCTGCTGCCATTCACCTTCCCTTCCAACAATGTACGGTATATTGAACTCTGACGAATGATGTGGCCAAAATAAATAAGTTTCTTTGTCTGTATAGTGGCAAACAAGTGTTTTTTATGCAGCTTGCATAATACATGTAATAATATAGTCAACCCTACAGCTTAGCATGCACCATATGTGTTTATATAGCTGTCTATTTACTATGTTCTCCCCTCCCACCACCACCACCACCACAACACCCACTCACCCGGCTCCCAGTTTGAGTTTCCTCTCCCTCTGTTTAGTCTGTGCTCGTTTTACCAAACATTTCCACGACGAATCGCGGCGATTCTTTAGTTACACAGGCGCCGGCGAGCACACGCCATATATGGTAATGAGGTCATCCTTGGCATTAAGAGCCTGTATTATTTCTAAATGAGGTTATATAAGTCCGAGCGGACACTTTCAAATCCAGCTTTATGGCCGTGAGAGGGCGTCCCTTACTTTACAGGCTGTCACTTTGAAGGGGGAGGGGTTTGGTCGAGATGTCTATCCTTGTCAAGATGCAGCATTTAGCGCCCCTAAATCAAGCGGCGGTGACTCGGGGCGTGAGAAGGGTTAAGGTTCTGTACGATGGGATTGCTTTAAATTTTAAACTGGAAGATCACACACTTTTTAGCTCCTGTATATATATGAATTGACACCACGCATCAGCATTCAAATGCATTTTGATTTCAGCTGTTGTATCACGGCACTGTCATGTTGAAGGAGGTAATTAGATGTAGTTAAATATGTCAGACTGAGGCTGCGCGCTCACACACTTCCTACGGAGCCCTCTGGTGGGGAAGAGTTTATATATAATGGCACTGGCGAGCCTAAGTGGTATGTCGCCCAACTCGGCTTTGGTTTCGTCTGGTCGTCAGTACTTGATCATCAGCCATCAACAGAGAATAATCACCCGGCTACTCCTAACGCCCGCCTATAAAAGTCGGCCTAACGCCCGCCTAACGCCCACTGCCTGTCTCCCGCCATTATGCCGCTCTCCCTCTGCCCGCCGCCCGCCGCCCGCTCCTGGTCGCAGTCGCCGCCGCCGCCTCTCGCCCGCCGCCCACCGTCCTCCGCCCGCCGCTCGCCGCCCGCCGCCCGCCATCCACCGCCCTCCGCTCGCCTCCTGGCGGCCGCCACCCACCACCGCTCGACCGCCGACCTTCGTCAGCCACCCGCCACCCTCCATCTCCAGCCGCCCGCCGCCTGCCACCCGCCGCCCGCCGCCCGCCGCCCGCCCCGGTCCCCAACGCCCTCCATCCGCCGCTCGCCGACCTTCGCCCGCCATCCATCGCCCGCTGCCCTCCGACCCCCCGCCCGCCCCGCCCCTCCCTGTCCCGCCCCATTCATTGACGGGGCAGCCACCGGCTAATGGCCGCCCAGACGAACTCAGCTGCGCGTGACCGAGGCGGCCCAAGCCGGGCTCTGTGGTCACCACTGCCCTGTTACAGTCAAATGCTGCTCATGATACCCCAGTCACATGAGAGCCAGCGTTCGCCGCCAACCTCCCTACGCCCAAAAGGACCCCAACCACCCAGCGTTCCATTCGATACACTGATTCAAATACCTTGTAGGCACCATGTCGGCGCCATTTCGGCGCCATGTCGGCGCCATGTCAGCGCCATGTCGGCACCAGGTTGGGGCCGACCACATGGTGACTGCAGCATCGCATGTGTTAGTACCAACCCAGGGCGGTGCCAGGGCGGCGCCAGGGCGCCAACCATTTTGAATGGTGCCGCCGGAACAGGATGCAAGGAGGTTGCACGTGCAGCAGCAGCAACCTCCTTGCGTCCAAAATTCCCGAAATGGACGCCGGGAGGTTGGTGTCCTCGCGGCGACAGCACTCAATCAGGGCATAAGGAGGGCGCAAGGAGGAGGTTTTGACATCGCGAATCGATCGTTAGCGAACGCCGGCCTCGTGTGACTGGGGTATAAGCTTCCTCTCCCTTTATTAAACTCGTCACTATATATATATACATGTTGTGTATATACACGTTGCTCCTAGCAAGCGTTGAACAAGAACATATGAAGCCTGAATCCATACATGACATCGATATCATTAATAGATCGGGCACTATATAAATGCTATTATTATTATTATTATTATCAGCGCTTTCATTAAAGTTACATAGTCCGGTAAAGCCTCCATCCTGATATGACCGTAGATGCTGTTAGGACGTAAAACCCCAAACAAACAAACACACCGATGAAATCATAACATTTAAAAAATCAAAATAAATACCTAAATTTAATCCTACATGTCTAATTTAGATACTGGTGCACTTATTAAGCATTTGTTTTCGAAAGCAAAACACTTCTGTAGATTTGAATCTCATGGTGACTTTATAGTGGTGCCCCACTGGGAGACTAAGCCAGTGACACCATGACCCGAAATACCACACAGTCACATTATCCTGATACTGTGCTATAACCAGTCCTTGTTCTATCCTATTAATGCTGGGTCATAGACTAGGGAGTGACAAGTATCAATTTTATAAGTCATTGGTTTGATTCGGCTGGGATTTGAACTCCCGACCTTCCGCACAGAAAGCCTGCACTCTACTGATTCGAGCACCGCGTACGGTATGATGACAGCCTAAAAGTAGCATATATGCAAGTGTACTATGAGATTGAGCAGGCTGGGGTGGGTTGTGGGAGGTGGTGTGGGTGCTCTATGTAGTTTGGGCACTGGGCGCGGTAGCCGAATCGGTAGAGCGCGGGGCTCACGTGCGGGAGATCGGGAGTTCGGTTACTGATTGAGTCAATCCAATGACTTATAAAAGTTATACTTGTCGCTTCCTAGCCTGGTGCTCAGCATTAATAGGATAGGGCAAGGACTGGTTAGCTCAATGTCAGGATAATGTGACTGACTGGGGATATCAGGTCATGGTGCTGGCGGCGTGATTTCCCAGTGGAGCACCACTATAAAGTCGCCATGAGTGTGCACTGTCACAAGTTGGTACCCGTCCTGATTTGACTTTATATGTTGCCAGGATGTAAAACTCCAACAACCAACCAATGTAGTATGGGTCTGGGATTCGAACTCCCGAACATTCCGCTCGGGAAGCCTGCGCTCTTACCTATTCGACCACCGCTTCCGGTGTCACTCGGGGGCATAGTTCGAGCATGTGACACCTGGTGACCAGGAACCAACACCTTGCAGAATAATGACTGTTCAGGAAGCTCAGTACACTGCATGGCGCTCCCTGTAAAGTGCCTGTCACACCTTACCAGGGGTGAGCAACGGTCATAAACCAGACAAAAAATTGTCTAGTCCGGTGGTGTTCGGTATCAAAATGGACTGAAATGTGTCGAACTGTTGCAAGGGCTGCCGGACGAAACGGATGCTAAACGGACAAGGAACGTACATTAACGAATGTCCACGGACCGAACACCAAATGGACACGTACCGGTCTGATCAGGGACGCGCCGAAAACATATACTGACCGAATTCCCGCAACACCATCAACGGACACTGCAGGAAGCAAACCGGAGACGCAACGGATGGGTAACGGACATGAACCAGACAAAACGGACTAAACAGACTTAAAACAGACACCAAACGTACACGCCAAATCCGGCGGTGTCCGGTACAAGTTTTGTGCATGTTCAAAACTTGCTACCCTACACACCGGACACCACCGGTCACAGAACAGACACGCGGATGTGTACCATATATAAACCATACATTGCCGTATTTCACCGGAGAGTGTCCGTTTTCTATCCATTTCCTCAGACCGGTAAGGTGTGACTGAGCCTTTAGCGACGAGCTTTCCCAGTGTTTCGCCACACCTTGGTGATCGGGGAGGGCCTGCTGCATTATCAGTTCGCCGACTACTTCCATGAAATTAATTACACCCATACAGACGCGCACTGTGTGTCATAACTGCCTCGTAGATTTCTGCGCATGCCCAGTAAGTTTGCTTAATAATCCAGGGTAGAACAATAAGGACTTCCCGGTTGCCCCGGTCACCTAGTTCACTCGGTCGGGCAGGTGATGTTCTCGGTCGTTATTTTTTTCTGATCTGCAGTAGCAGGTTTCAATTTCAATTGGCTGACTTGGGCTTGGGCAAGTAGTCTTACCACTCTGGCAAGTATAAAATTCAGTAACTTGCCTGATTGAGCAAGTGGGGGGGGGGGCGTTACTGTCCTACCCTGCTTATGCAAGTTATTCCAAAAGAATGGTAGGATTATTGATTGCTTTGGTTCGGGTGATCTTTTTTTTTAATCGTGTGAGTGTGTGCTATTTGTTAGTGCGACGTGCATTACGATGCTTAGTGCGCAGACGCCACCGATTTAGAGTCTTGTTGAGGATAGTTCGTGCGGTGTTTATTGGACTCTTAACTGGGCGATAATCGGTGCGGAATGATTATAATGAAAAGTCGCCCGTTGTTAGGCGCTATTAGGAGCGGGTGGGCGTGGTCACACCGCCCTTGTGGTCATCCAGCCGTCCAATCAACTTCATTTCCATAGCCTCATTTGCATATGTCCTTATTGCCGGCAACCGACGGAGGGGGGACAAAGAGAGTGTACTCGCTGTTGACTGTAGTTCCGTCGCCTGCCACTTGGCGCTTCCTCCCTTCTTCCCACGCAATAAGACCGGGCGCGTTGGCCGAATCGGTAGAGCGCGAACCTCGCGTGCGAGAGATCGGAAATTCGGTTCCCGGTTGAGCCAAACCAATGACATATAACATTGATAGTTGTCGCTTCCTAACTTGGCGCTGGGGCATTAAGAGGGTAGGGCAAGGACTGGTTAGCTTAGTGCAAGGATAATGTGACTGAATGGGATATCTGGTCATGGTGCCAGTGGCCTGATTTCCCAGAGTGGCAGCATCATAAAGTCAGCATGAGTGTGCACTGTCACAAGTCGGTACTTGTCCTGATATGACCGTAGAAGTTGCCAGGACATAGAACTCCAACAACCAACCCACGCAATAGGAGCTTCGCTGGATCAAAGAATGCACATCGGGGTGTGTGTTTATGGAAAGAAGCGACAGCCTCATGGGCGCTCAGCATATCACACCATTATTGACACGCATGCACATATGCACTGACATATACACATTTACGTGCACATGCGCACACGCGCTACCGGAAATGGGTAAGTGAATTCCCCACCGAGTAATTGTAGTTGGTTCCTTGTTGGAGTTTTACATCCTGGCAACATCTAAGGTCATATCAGGATGGGTACCGACTTGTGACACTGACAGTGTGCACTCATAGTGATTTTATAGTGCTGCCCTTCTGGGAGACCAGGCTGCCAGTACCATGACCTGATATCCCACTCAGCCACATTATCCTGACACTAAGCTAACCAGTCCTTCCCATATCCTATTAATGCTGAGCGCCAGGCTAGGAAACGACAAGTATCAATTTTGTAAGTCATTGGTTTGACTCGACCGAAAACTGAACTCCCGACCTTCCGCATGGGAGGCCTGTGCTCTACCGATTCGGCCCCCCGCGTCCGATACCTGAGTAAGTGTAAGTTCTACCCTAACAGAAAGGAAGCAAAACCAGCATAATACCCGAATGAGTCAAGCGCACGCTTCCATTGCGGGAGGTCATAGGTTCAACTCTCGACCAAATATAACAAAACAAAAACTTACAAAATTAGTATTTGCTGTTGACTTACTTGGCTGTCGACAATACTAGGATGGGGCAAAAATCCACAAATAAACTTTGTTTTCCAATAGCAAGAGCCATTCTGCGTAGTAGAACGATAATTTGGCACTCCCAACAAGTGTTATTCAGAAGATTAAAACACGAAAATATCATTAAAGACGGGCACCTAAATGAATTCACCGCTGGGGGTTGCAAAACGTTAAAACGACGTTACGGAAATGTTAAGGCTGCATAGTCCGATGAAGCATCAAATTTTCAAAACCAAAATAATGATATAGATTTGACTCTACATATATAACTTAGATATTGATGTGCATATTAAGCATTTATTGCCACATAGAAGGGAACACTGAGACAATTTGATAGAACCTGTTAGTGTTACTGTTGAAGCCTATGGTGTCAGAGTTTTGGCGTGCTTGCCAAAACTATGCTTGCATGTTTGAATTTCAAATATCTCAAAACTTATCATTTTAAAATCAAAGTTACTTTAACCTGAAATAAGGTAGATTATAACAATCAATTCATTATATGTATCTCAGAAAAAAGACCAAAAATGCAAAACCATCGGAATATACAACTTTAAGAAGAGACACCACTACTGTTGATTCTAACAAATTTGCGATCATGAAAAGATCGATCATGAGTTCTTACTGAAAGCGTCCTATAATCTTTGGTTTATTTTACATTTTGAATATCGAACTGAGTACCCATTGAAACTGGGCCTACCTTTAAATAGGGCTTAGCTATCTATATACAGTGAGCCTATGGTTAACGTTCCATAGTCCGGTAAAAGCATAACATTTTCAAAAGGAAAACACCTATCTAGATTTGAACCCATATATCTAACTTAGAAACTACTGGACTCATTAAGAGTTTGTTGTTATATAGAAGGACATACACAATGAATTTAACAGAACTTGTTACTGCTGAATCCTATGGGATTAGAGTTTTGGCAAGCACACCAACATTTATTTAGCATGTTTACACTTCAACTATCTCCAAAGTTAACAAATTTAAATCAAAGTTATTTCAAGCTCATGTAAGATAGATTCTGCCAATCAACCTAATGTATTTATCTCAGAAAATTATAGAAACTCAAAATAATCCGACTATGCAACTTTAAAGTTGGATAGTCCAATGATTTTCAGTTTTGGTCATTTCTTTGGATAAATTATATTAGGTTAATTGTCATAATCTATCTTAACTCACTTTGAAGTAACTTTCATTTTAATTCGCTAACTTTGAACATATTTGAAGTGAATCACATGCCCAATTAATTTCACCATTCACACTAAATATAAGATTCACCCCATACTTACAGTACAGGGGTGAAAACGAACCCATTAGAAAAGCTGGCGAAGAATTTCAACATGCTGGGGAAATTAATTGAGTGAATTATGTCTTAATTTTAGAAGCAATATTTATTCTTTATATATGTTTTTATATTTCCTCGCTACCTTTGAGTTGAAAAATGTAATAAAACATGCAGTTTAATAGATTTTAAAAGTGAAATCGACGTCGTTCCCTGGCCACCATCTTGTCTTTTTGCATTCTCTCCCATTTCACCAACTCTGTGCCGATATAAGTAACCATTTGACACTGGTCCCAGGCATTCTACTTCCTGTTCCATACTAAAGCTATTTTCGCCCGTATTTCGCCCATTGTTCACCCCTGTACTGTCAGTACGGGGTGAATCTTTTATCTACATGCACACCAGATACTGACACCATAGGCAGTAACAGGTTCTAATAGTATTAAATTGACTTAGCATTTACAACAACAAATGCTTAATAATAAGTGCACCAGTATCTAAATTGGATATATACATAATCAAATCTAGAGGAGTCATTTGGTTTTAAAATGTTTTTTTTTTTTTTTATCAAAACAGGGGCCTTAATAATAATATTAATTTGAGGGCCATCTAGTGGTGAGAGGTGGAACTACTGGCATTGTCCTTACCCTGACAAGCCAATTGAGCGCCGTGACATCTAGCCTCCCCCCCCCCCCCCCCCCCCCCCCCCACTCAGCCCCCCCCGCCCCCCCTAGCGGCTATTGACAAATATGATCGTCCAAAACCTTTACTTTTTCCTTTTAGGGTGACATCCCAACCCCCCACCAACCCCCACCCCCCACCCCCTACCGCCATTTCTCCCCCCACCCACCCCGCCGAATGCCCCATCTCTACTCGTGCGTCGAGTTTCTGAACGATTCAATGTTTACTCAGTGATACAGTATTGGCGCGATATCCCGCGTGGGTTTAATCATTTCCCACGTTCCTTTTCAGTGCAGGCTGAGCCCTGCAAGTTATGTGTGTATTCACGCGGACAGGTTCTGTATGGCACACGGCTTCAGCCGAACAACCGGAGCTAGAATCTAGCATTATCGAATTTGTTGTTTTAAACTAATTTTATAGGCGGCAATGTATACATGTATGCGTGTATGTGTATTTGCGTATGTGTATATATGTGTGCAGGTATATATATATATATATATATATATATATATATGTACATGTATATATCATTAATTTATATGTAATATGTACATATGTACATATGTTATATATAGGTAATTTATTTAGTAAAATATAAGTAAAATATATGTATTATAATATGTATGCACAATATATGTAATATAATATATATGTAATATACAGTAAAACCTCTCTAAATCGACTGACCATGGGACCGACTTAAAGTGGTCCATTTAGGGAGGTGGTCGGTTTCGGGAGTTAGAATATCCTTTCAATGGTATTGTTTGGGACCCAAATAAAGCGATTGATATAGGGGAGTGGTCGATCTCTAGAGGTGGTCCACTAGAGGGGTTTTACTGTATATGTAATATATATGCAATATATGTCTCCAGCGGCTCGCCGCTGGAATTTAAATGCGACACGAGGGGCAGCGCACCGGGCGACAGCCCGAGCTGCTCCACCTGTCATCCTGATAAGGCGGGGGGAGGCGGCGGCCCCTGAGGTCGGCCGGGGCGGCGTGGGGCGCTCCGCAGCGGCGAAGCGCGACTGCGCGCTAATGACCGTGACGCCCATTAAGATAGGCGGGGGGAGGCCTCTGCCACGCCCCGTCTACGCCGCCCAGCTGCCGCCACTCGGCAGCCCGCGCGCACCCAAATCAGACGCCTAGAGCTGCTCAGCCTCAGCGCCATCTCAGCCTCTCCACCCTCCCTCCAGCCTGGCGGAGGACGGAGTTGACCTCTCCCTCCCACCCCAGTTTCAAAGGGGGGGGGGACACTGGGCACGCGGGGGGAGGGTGCGCCGCCCATCGGCGAGCCGGCGTGCCACCCTTTCCCCCCTGCAGGTACTGGGTTCGGTACCCGAACTTTTGACTTTACTATTATGAACTTCAATTATGAACTTTTATTATTATTCCTTATTGATTTAAATTTGCATTACATGTTATTACCTCACTGTGCGCGCATTATGAATATTGCTTTGCATTACATGTTTAGCTCACTTTATTGGATTTAATTCCATTGCATTTTACCTGTGCCCATTGGGGCCGCGCGCGCGCATGCGCGCAAGTGCGCAGACTCATGTGCTTGTCTATGTTCACCTGTTTAGTCGGACTTCAATAAAAAGTCCTTTTACTCCCCCCGTGTGTTGGCGTCCATTTAAATTAACTATATATGTAATATATATGCACTATATATGTAATAGATATATGTAATATACATGTATATATGCAATTTATATGTAATATATATATATATGTATGTATAATATATGTATTATATATGTAATATATATGAATTATATGGGGGTGTTTGTAATATATATGTAATATATATGCAATGGAGCCATATGAATTATGATATATAATATATACACAATATATATGTGATATATACCCGCATATATATGACGCCGTATATAATATAATATAATATTCAGTTGTGTATGTACATACACTTTTACACGCATCCAGGTACATTTGTTGGTTAAATAAAATAATGTATCCACCACTCTAGCGTTGCTGTCCTGCTTTCCTTACATGTAATATATACGAAACATATATACATAATATATCAACAATATCTATGCATTATATACATGATATATGTGCTGTATAAGCATTATACAAGTATAATTATCCGTAAACTGATTATCCTCTAATGGTGTCTTGGGTTGCACCATGTCTGGACACTTCACAACTACTGACACTTAACAACTCAGGCGGAGTGGACAGGCTCCCTGCCTTGCCTGGTGCTGCCACCTGGCCTATTCAGCTGCCACGACTCAGCCTCTTGCCTGTACCACTTGCTTAAAAAATATATGATATATATATATGTGATATATATTATATATGTAATGTATGTGCACATATGTAATATATATGTAATATATAGATTTCTGCGATATATGAGAGAGATATGCAACTTGCAAGATATATGTATTAGATATATACGCATATATACATATATATATACACACAAAATTCCTCCCGTGTGAGTGATCCCGTTACAAACATTAGCCTGGGGGGGGGGGGGGTACTCCCCCAATGTGTCAGGTCAGAAGTAAAGGTAGAACATTTATTCCCCTCCGATCATTCATGGATATATATTGCATTATACATCACATATGTGCATTTATGTGAATATATTTACACATATATACATATACACATACATATACATTTTTATCTTTTTGGTGAATGCTACTCATTGTGACAATTACGTTATATATAACCAGAGAGCGTGTATATAGATGAGAGGGACAACTCTCATACTAGACCGTGTAACAGCTGCCGACTGTGGCGCTCCAAGTGGTGGTTGTTGAATAGTATATGACACAGCTGTCAAACTCAATCATTGTCAATGGCCGTGAGCAATATTCGTACAGAAAAAGTGAAATATCTCTAAAACCGCACAATTTAGAAACAAACTGTTTTGCAGACCAACAGATCAAATGTTTAATAAACAGATTATATTAAATTTATATGCTTAGTATTCTGAATTTATATTAATTTTGAATAAAACTGATGTTTTGCCCTCTGCTTGGTACACATATAGAAAACATCTTCACCGAAAAGATTATATTAAATTTATAAGGGTAGGGTTCTTGATTTCTAGTAATTTGGAATAAAACTAATGTTTTGCACTGCACATACCGCCAAACTCAAAGCTTGTTCAACAATAACTGCCAGGAGCGCCACTGTAGCCTGTGTTACCTATTTTCGGGGGAGTTGTCCCTCTCATCTACATACACGCTCTCTGATATAACCAAAAAAACATGTCTGACACACATCAGTCCGCTATCCATGAGACCGCCGAGATTGCCTTGCCAATGTGTGTATCCAGGGAAGCAAACACATCGAGTGGCAACACAAACCTCCCCTGAGCCAGTGTAACAACTTGACCGCTGTTGGCATGGCTGAGTGTAGCCATAGTAACCCCTCCTCCCACCACCCACCCACCCACCTCATATATACGCTCCTACACACACTGGGCGAGTCTGATATTATTACACTGGGATATGTGGGTTGTGTGGCTTGAGTTGGGTTGGGGTGAGTGTTGTGGCAGTGGTGGGGTGAGGCGCCACCTAGCGGGGGAAGTGGGAGGCGCGTATGGGTCATTAGCAGTGGAATATGTGCAGGTGAAACCCGTTAGTTATGCCACACACCTGCGCAATTCTCCAGACACCCAACATCAAAGACGGCCGTGGTGTGTGCACAGAAGGAGTTTGTACTAATCCACACGTGGTCACCTTTCTACCCCCCCCCCCACACACACATACACCCACCGCACCCATCCAACAATCCCCACCCACCCACCATCTCTAACAAAACCACCAGCAACACCGCCTCCACTCTCAGACCCGCCTCACTAACAACTCAAGTGGTACATACAGTTCACCAACAATTCGCTGTCGAAAAATTTATATATATATATATATTTCTATATATATTTCTATATATATATTTATATGTATATATATATATATATAGAAATATATATATACACATCAATTTTTCGACAGCGAATTTTTAGTGAACTGTATATATATATATATGTGTGTGTGTGTGTGTGTGATGCATAACGCATTATATGAGTATAAATGCAAGGGGAAGATATACTGTGTTTATTTATTCCTCCTTGGCGCATTGGTGATGCCCCCCCACCTGTCCGCACACACTGGAGGAAATTTATATATATATACATTTATATATATATGTGTGTGTGGGTGTGATGCATAACACATTATACAAGGATAACTGCTAGGGGAACATATACTTCTCACTATATTCCTCCAGAGGCGCCGTGATGGAGTGACCCCCACGCCACACATGTCAGGGTAATATAGTGATATAATATATATATATATATATATATGCTCTATTATCTATTATGGGAATATAAACAAGGACACTAACTCTCTTCAGTTTGCTCTATTGGCTCTCTCTCTCCCTCTCTCTCTTACCCTCCCCCTCTCTCACTCTAGCTATCTCTCTCTCTATATATATGCGATGTGTACATTGGTGGTCAATTGAAGATGTCGGCATCGCAATTCTTAAAAGTGTAGTGCATTTCTTTGTTTCATATTAAATTATCCTAGAAACAAATAAGGTTGTTGTATTTTCTCAACCTTTACATTGAGGATAAATTTAAGGACTTTCCAACACCTCTGTTAATGCTAAACTATAATTATACCGATGGATGCCGACATCCAATGATCGACGCCGACAACTTTAACAGATGTCGGCGTCGCAATTCTTAAAGTGTAATGCATTTCTTTGTTTTATATTAAATTATCCTAGAAACAAATAAGATTGTTGTATTTTCTCGACCTTTACATCCAGGATAAATTTAAGGACTTTCCAACACCTCTGTCAATGCTAAATTATAATTATACCGATTGACGCCGACATCCAATGCTCGACGCCAACAACTTTCCCCAATTGGCCTCTTTTCGTGATCCTGACTCATTGTATATAGTTGTTGTTTATTGGGGCTTTACATCCTGGCAACACCAAAGGTCATATCAGTTCTTTGTTTGTTGTCGCTTTACATCCTAGCAACATCTCAGGATGGGTACCAACTTGTGACAGTGCGCACTCATGGTGACTTTACAGTGCTGCCCTACTGGGAGACCAGGCTACTGGCACCATACACCCGATATCCCACACAGTTGCATTATCCTGATATTGCGCTAACCAGTCCTTGTCCTATCCTATTAATATTAATGCCAAGCACCAGGCTAGGTAGTGACAAGGATCAACTTTATAGTTCATTGGTTTCACTCAACCAAGTTTCGAACTCATGGGTTCGAATCCCATGATCTACCAAAACGGGAGACGGACGCTCAACTCATTCGGCCATCCCGTCTCGTCGAGCGCCCCGCTATCTAAGTCGGATATGTAGGATTAAATGTAGGTAAGTGCCTTGGTTTTGAATTAGACAATTCGAAGCTTTCATGGGATTATGTGGCTTAATTTGTGCGCTCTTTGTTGACGCTGGTAAGGCACGCTGCTTGGGGGCGCTGTGTGGCCTGTTCGCTGGTACCGGCGGTGTACAGCATTGCAGGGTTAATGGAGGATGAACGACCATCAGGCAACCAGAGAACCAGCTGTGTCCCGGCGGGCGGGGCTCATTTGCATACGAGGCCCTTTGCCGCAGCCGGTGCCGGCTCCCCCCGGTACCACGTGACTAGGGCACGGGGGGGAATTGCACGCGCACAATGGGCATTGCGCATGTCCGGCCCGGCCACATCTGACATATGCGGTATTAATTGCATGCTGATTGTATTTGGATTGTTAGAGTAAGATGTCTACAGCCCTAGGAAAATAGACGGCGAAAAGTGGGTGTGAAGTAGATGTGGTAGGTGGTGTGGGTGAGTCTGTCAGGGGATGTGTGCAGTGGGTGGTAGGTGGTGGGGTGTGGGTGAGTGTGTCAGGGTATGTGTGTAGTGGGTGGTAGGCGGTGTGGGTGTGGGTGTGGGTGAGTGTGTCAGGGTATGTGTGTAGTGGGTGGTAGGTGGTGTGGGTGTGGGTGAGTGTGTCAGGGTATGTGTGTAGTGGGTGGTAGGTGGTGGGGTGTGGGTGAGTGTGT
>CM059189.1:41241008-41298710 GCA_030323885.1 Branchipolynoe longqiensis
CTAGAACGTTTCACAATTCCCCGTGTAAACACGGCTATATATGTATATGTACATAATATATGTAATGTAGACGATCATTACCACTTAACAATAACACCCAGACGACCACAAGATGCATGTACTCACTGATGCGCTGCATCATAGCGTGGCCGGTGGCCGGGTAGTGAAGTCGCTCAGCGAACTGTCGCGAGTACCAGACGAGCAGCTCCCTGTCGGCCGGCACAGGCCGCACTGTGTAGAAGTAGATCTCTAGCCCGATCTGGCAGGCCACCAGGTTCTGGTGCCCCTCTGAGTGCGCTGGGTTCACGAAGCGCATCCAGTTCGACTTGGACACGTCGAGCCCGTCCACGTAATGATACACGTCACTGCCGTGGTACACCTGTCGGGTAAGCAAGCGCCAATTAGGACATGCTTTAAACACTAGATGTTAATCAAATTGGACTAGTGCTGCCCAGCGGTGAAAACAAGTGTTAACACACTTATCCGGTATGAGCAAGTATATTCATCACAAAGAAAACTCTCATCACTGATATTATGTTTATTATTATGATGATACTTATGACTGCTGTTGTTATTATTATTACTATTATGATTTTTTGTATTTAATTTTAGTACTATTATTATACATTTTCCACCAGCACAATCATCACCACCTTCATCATCATCATCATTATCTCCGGATATGGTGGCCGAATCGGAAGAGCACAGTCTTCTTTCTTCCCAAGCGGAATGTCGGGAGTTTGATTCCCAGCCGAGTCAAACCAATGACTTGCCAAATTGACACTTGTTTAGGCTAGATCCTTAGGCTAGCGTCTTTTAAGGCTTCGAGTCTTAGGGTTAGAGCCTTAGGTTAGAGCCTTAGGCTAGATCCTTAGGCTACAGTCTTAGGCTTAGAGCCTTAGGTTAGAGCCTTAAACTAGAGCCTGGTAGATACAAAACTACCTACCCGCCAGCAGTACTTCCGGTTGGCTGTCTTGCGCACTGCGTCCTTTGCAAACTTCTCCCCCTGTAGCGGCCCGAACCTGGTCCCCTTCGGGATGAACTCAGAACTCCAGACGCCGAGCACCTGTGAGCAGATAGACGCGAACATGTGACTCCACGAGCAGCTGACGGCTTGGGTCTATATAGGGCTTGTAGTTATATATATATATATATATATATATACTCTAATCAAATTCACAAACAATCGCACATTGCTAGGCAGTAACACTCACAACAGACGTCATAGCCATCACTCCTAATTGAAGCGTTGCTATGCATCTGAGTGAAATGAACACAGTCGGTGCACTTCGATGGCAGGAATACACTGTGTGACATAACAAGGTGGCTGCAGCACGTTGACATCCGTTCAATCTGTTAGTGATGCATCTCGGTGCATTTTCACTAGCGCAACGTTAGTGCTATTTATCCATATCCACTTTCGTGATCTAAGTGGACTGGTTAGCTCAGTGTCAGGATAATGTGACTGAGTGGGATATCAGGTCATGGTGATGGTGGCCTAGTCTCCCAATGGGGCAGCACTATAAAGTCGCCATGAGTGCGCACTGTCACAAGTTGGTTCCCGTCCTGATATGACCTTAGATTTTGCCAGGACGTAAAACTCCAACAGCCAACCTTGATCTAAGTAGCTGACACGTACAACTTTGGTGTTTTTTCATTTACACTTTTTTTTTACGCCTTTATTTTTGTATATATATATTATATATGTATATATCTGTATATATATGTATATATGTATATATGTGTATATATATGTATATATGAGACTGTCTCAAAAGGTGCTAAGCAATATGGGACAACACTTCATCCATAGTAACGATCAACACACTATCTACTTATGCATTTGCTCATGATAAACTGATTTGTTTTTTACATGGTGTTTCATAATGCCAATAGAATACTTATTGATTTGAAGCAAATGTCCTTGTGTTTTCAGTGTAACCGTTTCTGTGCTGTTTTGTGTCAATCGTTACTATGGACAAAAAAACGAAGAGTTGGCACCTTTTGAAACAGGCTCATATATGTATACTATATATATGTATATATGTAAATATATGTATATATATATGTATATGCATGCACATATATGTATATATCTGTACATGTATGCATATCGATATATGTATATATATCATGTGATGGCCCACGGTCTTCCACACTGCCACGCACTCACGAAGAACGCCGAGATTGAGTAACAGTACGCTTCAACTGGTTTATTGCAAAACCTACACACATATAAACGCACACAGGCGCACACGCGCACACATATACACATACATACATACACATACAGTATATCCCCATTAAACCAAACTTGAAGGGACCCTAGAAATTTGTTTGGATCAACCGATCATTGGTTTAACCGAGCTTTGGCTTTGACTTTGACTTTGAGTCAGGGTGTATTGTTCATGTTATATACAATGTATGTGGAGACTTTGATTATTGTTTTTTATGTACATACAGTATAACCCGGTTAAACCAAGTTTGGTTAAACCAAACGATCGGTTAATCCAAACAAATTTCTAGGGTCCCTTCAAAATACTACCATTTATTATATAAAAAAAGTTGCTGGGGTCTAAGATGACCTTATAAGCACATGACAGTTTGGGTTAACCATACCGGAAGTGACCTGAGGTCCGAAAATGTTGTTTGGATTAACCGATAATTTGGATTAACCGACTTTGGTTTAGCCAACTTTTTTATATGATAAATGGTAGTATTTTGCCGGGCCGCCGAAGAAAGTTTGGATTAACCGATCGTTTGGTTTAAAGTTGCATGGTCCGAAACTCCCGGGCTGGAAGCCAAGGCTGTGACACCATTCCCGATCGAGCCATGGTCACGTGGTGTACTGACCTCATTACCATACTGAACTCACAACTTTGAGACATTTACCACTAGGAAGCGTAGTGGGAACGTAGCATAGCATAACATAACATACTGGCATGGAGTAAACATCCTGATTCCTACACTTTCAGTTCAATATCAGTGACACTTTATATGGTTAATTATCAAGTGAGTGAGATAACACAACTTATAATCTAGCTAATGAGAAGAATAACAGATAACAGAAGCTCTGCTGAACATAAACAAAACAGCCTGTTTCTGGAGAGTGCCTCAGTCTTGCTCAGGCTGATCACGTGGTGTGTGAAACTAGGCCATGACCACCGAGAGCCTCAGAGAGGTCATGAGATTGACCTGCATCTTAGAGAGTGAGTTCTGAGGCAGATGGCTTCCTCTAGCAGTGGTGTGAACGTACATTCTTGTCAAATCGGATTTATTCCATAAATACAGCACCAATTGATTAGTGTGGGCAGCAGTATCTAAGTTAGATATGTAGGATCAAATGTAGGTAAGTGTTTTAGTTTTGAAAATATATTTATACCATTGGACCATGCAACTTTAATCGAGCTTGGTTTAACGGGGTTATACTGTATATACATATGTCACAACTAGCTGGCTTTGTCGCACAGTGTATTCAATCAATCAATCAATAGTTCCATCCTCTAGTCGAGGGTTGGATGCAATGGTTCTCCACTTGTCCCGATGTTGTGCTGTTCTGATAGACTGTGAATAATTCAAGCCTGTCCACTGTGAAATATTTGTAAACCATGATGTTCTTGGTCTCCCTCTCCCTCTGCTGCCATTCACCTTCCCTTCCAACAATGTACGGTATATTGAACTCTGACGAATGATGTGGCCAAAATAAATAAGTTTCTTTGTCTGTATAGTGGCAAACAAGCTTTTCTTATTTTTAATTTTTCTGAGAACTTCTTTGTTGGTGATCTTCTTTGTCCATGATATTTTCATCATCCTTCGATAAGTCCACATCTCAAATGCTGCTAAACGTTTGTACATTTTCTTAGAGATTGTCCATGTCTCTGCCCCATACATTAGAGTAGACCACACATAGCACTGAAGAATACGCTTCCTTGTTTGTATTAATATCTTACTTGATGTTAACACTCTATTCATTTTGGAGAATGTTGTTCGGGCTATTGTTATCCTTCTTTTAATTTCTTCCTCACATCTCCCATCATTTGTAATCTTTTGTCCGAGATATATGAATTCAGTGTATTCCAGTACTTAATTAGCCGCAGCGTCACCTCCTTGTCTGGATAGCACATATATAGACCCGTACAAGCAATCACATAAATACAATATATATAGTCGTTAATGAGGTCAACCAAGTCCCACCGATGCTGACGTCACCAGGTACATCCTCTACCAATTTGCACAACCCTTTCTTTGCGAATAGCTGGAGTTCCATTGGCAGTAAACCAATCATGGAAGCTCACTTCCACACATTCTGATCCGCATCTTCCGCTACAGGTTGTTCAGTTCAAAGTAAAGCTTGATTTATTTAGCGACACCTCTAGAGTACATTGATTTTTATCATCGGCTATTGGATGTCAAACATATGGTCATTCTGACATATTTCTTTGGAGGAAACCCACTGCCGCCATATAGGCTACTCTTTCCGATAAGCAGCAAGGGGTAATTTATATGCACTTTCCCACAGACAGGACAGCACATACCACAGCCTTTGATGAACCAGTTGTGGACCACTGTTTGCAGACAGGATGGCCGAATGAGTTGAGCATCCGTCTCCCGTTTTGGTAGATCGTGGGATTCGAACCCTGATCAATTCAAACAATTACTTAAAAATTGATACTAGTCGCTTCCTAGATAGGCACTCAACATTATTAGGATAGGGCATGGATTGGTTGTCTCAGTGTCAGGATAACGTGACTGAGTGGGATATCAGGTCATGGTGCTGGCAGCATGGTCTCCCAGTTGGGCAGCACTATTAAGTCGCCATGAGTGTGCACTGTCACTCAAGTCGGTACCCTTACATGTTGCCAAGATGTAAAACTCCAACAACTAACCCCAACAGAGGTACAAACGAGAAGTAATGGAGTTTTAGCTACGAGACAGAAATGTGATGAGTGTTCGGTAAATTGTCTGCTAAACTCCCAACTCCACTCACGTTATCTCACGCCAATTCGGCTTTCGACGATCTGAAATATGTCTTCTTTCTTCCTTTTTCTCTCTCAAGTATACATTAGTCATGGGGGGGGGGGGGGGGGGGAGGGGTGCGGAGGGGGAAGGCAAGTTTTTAAACAAGTTAGGGAGATAGGGCGGGGGGGAGGCGGGAGGGCTTCGTGTACAGTAAAACCTCTCAAAATCGACCGACCATGGGACCGACTTTAAATGGTCCATTTAGGTAGGTGGGAGGTTTAGGGAGTTTATTTTTATCATTACAATGGTATTGTAATGGGCGAACGTTTGGGACCCAAATAAAGTGATCGATATAGGGGAGTGGTCGATCTGTGGTGGTGGTCGGTTAGAGAGGTTTTACTGAATCTCCAATGCGCAACACTGAGGCAAGCTTTACGGTTGAGTGAGTGTCTACACCCAGTGCAAACCGCCTCCAGTTCAGGATTCTTCACTTTAGCAAATGCAGACAGTGGAAGCGATCGAAATCAAGAAGATCCCACAGGATACTAAGATTTCACTGACAGTCTCATGGGGGGGGGGGGGGGGGGTACATATAGTACGTCATCCTTTGGGAGGTTTGAATCTCTTTTTTTATGCTATTACATATTTTTCCAAAAATCAACATCCCCACACCTAACCACCTCTCCCAATGTCACGCTTAATATCCATTTAGATCTATTCGACAAGTTATATACCCTCCTATTCCTAACACGACATCAGTTTTGGGATCCCCCTTCAACCACAATCATCAACAGTTTTTAAACAATTTAGTGAGATGGGGCGGGGGGAGGGGGGAGGCGGCTGAAAGCGGTGCCCATACAGTGTTGCAAATTTGCAGCCTTCAGCGCGCCAATGCGACTGAAAACTCCCCAAAAACAAACATACATGGGATGAGTATCTCATTAGAAAATACCCAGAACCAGCCACTGCCGCTGATGTTGTGTGTGTGTGTGGGGGGGGGGGGTGTTTGTGAGGATTAGGTGTGTAGAGGGGTGTGTGGAGGCCATGGAGGCTAGAAGCTGGTGTCATAAGGTCATATCAGGACAGGTACCGACTTGTGCGAGTGCACACTCGTGGCGACTTTATAGTGCTGCCCCATTAGAAGACCAGGCCACCAGCACCATGACCTGATATCCCACTCACTCACATTATCCTGACACTGAGTCAACCCGTCCTTTCCATATCCTAATAATGCCAAGCGCCCGGCTAGGAAGGAACAAGTATACATTTTTAAGTCATTGGTTTGATTCGACCAGGGTTCGAACCCATGAACCCATGGGTTCCGATCCCCCGATCTCCCAAAGCAGGAGACAGATGCTCAACTCATTCGGCCATCCCATCTGGTCCCATAATTTTATTTATATGTTGTATAAGCCATTATATGGGTAAAATAAGTCGGAAGATCCATCTACTCTCCAGCCACTAAGTCATTGGCTTGTCAGCTACTCATTAGGTCATCTATAGGTACCTCATGACCTCCCCACATGGCGCCACCTGCTCGCCCATGCCTCAGCGGCCGCTATCCTCACTTACTGTACCGCTGAAAATTGTATATATATATATGGTCACCGGATATATATATATAGTCACCGGTGGCTGCTTGTTAATTCTATAAGCGCAGTTCTCGCCCACTTGGCGTCGCGTTGGTCCCGGTACAGCAGAAGTGGGATACCACGTGACGTACACGCGATTACCATCTGGAAACACTTTCACAAGCTCTCTGGCGGTTCGTTTTATTTTGTTGTTGATATCGATTTTTGTTATATTTATTCTTGTGTGGGTGGGTTATCCTTTTAATCGTGATGGTGGTGGTGGAGGAGGTGGGGGTGGTGCGGGTGGTGATCTAGCAGAGGAGGATGAGTGTGTGTGGGGGGGGGGGGGGTGGGGATGGGCCTAGGTTACCCACGTAGAGTTTACTTCCTGTATTATCACTCAGCCAAACCGGTACTGGTAGGTGGGTGTGGGATGGTGGGTGCGGGTAGCTGGGTGTGGGTAGGTGGGTAGGTGGTGTGGGTAGGTGGGTGTGGGTAGGTGGGTTGGGTAGGTGGGTGGGTACGGGTAAATGCGGGTATTTGCGGGTGGGGGGTGGGTGTGGGTGGGTGCGGGTGCGTGGGTGCGGTTTGGTGGGTGCGGGTAGGTGGGGTGTGGGTGTGTGGGTGTGGGTGGTGGGTGTGTGGGTAGGTGGGTGGGTGGGTAATGCGGGTAGGTGGGTGGGTGGGGTGGGTGCGGGTAGGTGGGTGCGTGCGGTTGGTGGGTGCGGCGTGGGTGCGGGTATGGAGTGGGTGCGGGTAGGGGTGCGGCGTGGGTGTGGGTAGGGGTTAGTGGTGTGCGGGTTTGGGTTGTTGGGTGTTGGTTGTGGTGGTGTGGGGTGTGGGTAGGTGGGTAGTGGGTAGTGTGGGTGTGTGCGGACAGGTGGGTGGGGGCGTTGTTTGTGGGAGGTGTAGTGTGTGGGTTTAGGTGGGTGTGGGTAGGTGGGTAGGTGGGTGTGGGTAGGTGGGTGTGGGTAGGTGGGTGGTGTGTGGCGCGGGTAGCGGGTGGGGTAGGGGGTGTGGGTGCGGTGCGGGTGTTGGTGGCGTCGCGGGTTGGTGGTGGGTAGCGGGTTGGTGCGGGGTGAGTGGGGTTGGTGCGGGTAGGTGGGTGGGTGGGGGTAGGGTGGGTGCGGGTTGGTGGGTGCGGGTGGGTGCGGGTAGGGAGTGGATGCAGGTTGGTGGGTGCGGGTAGGGACTGGGTGCGGGTTGGTGGGTGTGGGTAGGTGGGTGTGGGTAGGTGGGTGTGGGTAGGTGGGTGCGGGTAGGTGGGTGTGGGTAGGTGGGTGCGGGTAGGTGGGTGTAGGTGGGTGGGTGCGGGTAGGTGCGTGGGTGGATAGAGCAGGGCTGAAATGCGAAAGTGGAACGGACAGGTTACAACACAACACAAGTGTTGTGTGTGTGTGCAATAACTACATTGATGTCTCAGTGAACAACTAACAGTTAATCCGCACGGTGGGTGGATAAGTACAACGCAAGCACCTTTATTTAACACCTCCATTGTATTGCTGAATACAGAGTTAACTGATGTGCTATTCACCAAATATTAGTTCTCATGCTATGTACATATTTGTATCAAGTGATTATCGATTAATTTCTTCAAAAGTTGCATAGTCTAATGGTTGTTGAGTCTCTGCCAATAATAATAATAATAATAATATATATATATTAGGTTGATCATTATTATCTACCTTACTTTAATTTGATTGGGTGGTTGTTGGAGTCTTACGTCCTGGCAATATGTAAGGTCAATCAAGACGGTACTTTAATTTGAAGTAACTTTTAAAATATTTTAAGTGAAAATATGCCAAATTAATTTTTGGAACATGCTAAGTTAATGTTGGCATGTATGTCAAAATGCCAACACCATAATCTTTAGTAGTAATGAGTTCAATCAAATTGACTTTGTATTCCCTTCTAGGCAGCAACAAATGCGTAATATATGGACTGGTGTCTAAATTGTATAGGTAGGATAACATCTAGGTCAGTGTTTGCTTTTTTTTTTAAGTTGATGCTTCTATCGGATTGCGCAGCTTTAACCCCCAACAAATCATTCTGGGTATCTGCTTAGACAGAAATCGACAACACAGTCTATTGCAGGACATCTGCCATTTTGGGGGGGTAAATATATTTATTGTGCTGAATCGGTTGCTTTCTCAACACCCAAGCACTGATCTTCCAGCCATTTTTCAATTCGGGATCATTGTACACAAATATGGTATATAGAGTAAAGCGTGCATTCCTTACACGCGGTATGCGGTATGCGGTATGCGAATGCGAATGCGGCAAAAAATCGAAAAGCATCTAAATCAATGGGGGTGATTCCTTACACGCGGTATGTGGTATGCGGTATGCGGCATGCAAATACTGAATCGGTCCATGTAGCGATCGGTGCGGCATGCGAATGCGAATGCTGCTGCGTTTGCCATAGAGAACAGTGGTGAGGAAACCTGACACTGTGTGTGGGTGTGTGTGTGGGTGTGGGTGAAAGGACCCATCCCGTAATCACGCCGCACGCCGCATGCCGCATGCCGCATGCCGCATACCGTGTGTAAGGAATCCTAGCTTTACGTATATAAGGTGAGCTAACAATAGCTGGTGAATACATAATTTGCAGTGTAAAACACAATGTAATTCTGATAGTTATCTACAAGTTACACAGCAATATGGCAACAGTAGTCATATTACTACATCACTATTAATTGGATCAATATGAGTATTTTCATGGCATTTAGACTGCAAGCATGACTACCAGACAATAGTACCACCGTTTTGGTGCTCACCAACTGTCAGATTCACCCCCCCCCCCCCCACACCCCACCCACATCGACACCATGATGGCTGGTCCCCTCACCCACTATCCACCACTCCATTCTGGAACTCACTTCATGTGAAGTTTTCCCACCTACCCGCCACATCTCACCTTTATAATCATAGGGCCATTATCTTATTGTGATACATGTCAAACTAACTACTCAACAACAACTATCATGTACCAAAATGTAATCCCCAAAGAATACAGCATGTAGCTTTACGCTGAAGTCTGTGTTGAATAATGTCCGACTAATGAGGTCACTTTTCCCCGCAGGTTTCTTTGTTTGTTGGAGTTTTACGTCCTGGCAACATCTAAGGTCAAATCAGGACGGGGACTGACTTATGACAGTGCGCACTCATTGCAACTGTATAGTGCTGCCCCACTGGGAGACCAGGCCACCAGTATCATGATCTTATCCTGACACTGAGCCAACCAGTCCTTGCCCTATCCTAATAATGCCGAGCGGCAGGCTACGAAACGACAAGTATCAATGCTTAAGTCATTGGTTTGATTCAATTAGGGTTCGAACCCGTGGGTTTAACTCCCACTATCTAGAAAAACAGGAGACGGATGCTCAACTCATTCGGCCATCCCTGCAGGTAATCATCTAATGCCTGGCACACACCTCCCATATACGACCTAAAACTTCCCGTTTCGCGATTAAGTTTTAGTCTTAGTCGTTAGGTGTGCGCCCCCGTAGCACACCAGAGCATTGCGATTAGAAAAATGAATCGCAAGACATTAGAAAAATGAATCGGCCAGTTTTACGTCGCGAAACGGGACGGGTCGGGTTGTGAAACGCAGTCAATTTTAGTGCATGAATCGTATACGGGAGGTGTGTGCCGGGCATAATCAAAAGGGAATCATGGCGCATGAGTCAATCTGCTCCTATTGGTTAGGACAGTCACTGAGAACTTCCACATTCCACAAAAGTGCATTACTCATCGACTCTCCAACTCATGAATGCCTAGTCATTTTTTGTCTTGGGGAGGGGAGGAGAGGGGGGGGGGTGAACTTATTAAAAACAAAATAAAAGATCTTTGAACAAAATAAAATTGGTTTGTTTAATTCTGTGGGAACGATCATACTTGTTACAGATAACAAAGTCGCATAACTTGATGGGTTTGAGTTTCTGCTTAATATATACACACACATATATATATATATATATATACGTATATATATATATTTATAATAATTGATTGTTTAATCTACCTTAGTAACTTTTATTTTAAATGGCTAACTTGAGAGGTATTATATATATACATATGTTTATACGTGTACACATATACATGTACCTGCATACATATATACACAAAAATACATCTAAATACACATGTATCCATAATGAATTTATTTACCTATATATATATATATAAAATACATAATATATACATATATATACATATATATATACATATATACATAAGTATACATATATGCATATTTATATATACATATTTATATATACATATATATACACATATATACATATATATCCATATAATTGCTTTACCTCGGTCCATAAATATACTACATATATATGCGTCATACTAGTGCCAGTAATTATTATAATTATTATATACAATGTGCGTCATACTAGTGCCAATATTCAGACACAGGCTCAACATATGCATATATATACATATATGCATATATATATATGCAATTATGTATATATATGCATATATATATATAGATATGCATATATATATACATAGTGTAACAGTTCTTACCCGCGACAGCCACGCTGGCCTGGTGAGTAATGCCAAGTCTGTTCTGTCCAACAAATGTATTTGCTGTACATACCCGCAAGTCTCCTGATGGGAGTGTTCCATTTGACCTCAATGACCCCCCCCCCCCCCCTAGCCACCTCCAGCGTCGTCACTCCCAGAATGCATTCTCTCACCCATTCACCGCCAGGGACTCAACGTCTGCACCCCCCTCCACCCCCCACCCCCACACACACACGCACGTGCACCCTCCGCTTCCTCTCTCTCTCTCCCCCTCACCCCCTCCCACTCCCACCCTTCGTCCCCCCACAACCAACACACACACTGTGGCCAGCAAGTACTCTCTCCTCTCTCCACCCTCACCCTCACTCCACACACACACACACACACACATGCACGCGCACCCTCCCCTTCCTCCTTCTCCCCCTCACCCTCCCACCCCACCCCCTCCCCCCACAACCAACACACACACTGGGGCCAGCATCATGTACTCTCTCCCTCTTCCACCCTCACTCCACACACACACACATGCACGCTCACCCTCCAGTTCCTCCCTCTCCCCCCCCCCCCCCCCCCCCCACCCCTCCCACCCCCCGCCTCCTTCTCCCCCACAAAACCAACACCCACGCTGGGGGCAAGCAAGCACTCTCCCCCCCCCCCCGCCTCCTCACCTCGACCCTTCATTACCTCCTCCACCAACCACAACTACACATGTTCAAGCACTCTCTCTCTGTTAGCCCCCACTCCTCCCTACCCCCTCCTCCTCCCCCATACAGGCAGTCCTGCCCCTTTCCACCCCGGCTCCGCCCCGCTTTTCCGGCGTCAAATCGGATTGTTGCCGCCCGGACCGTGTGAAGTGATTCGCCAGCTTTCAATGCAATCCGGCATTTAATGCAATGTTTGCCCTTCATCCTGAAAGTGAATTTCCGTCGGCGCAGATCCGATTTGGACCCTGAGAGCTCAAAGCGAAAGCGGCAGTATATTGCTACGCCGTGGTCGGGAGGGTGGGAATGGGGGGAGGGGCAGTGGGAGGGGGACGCAGAGGGGGGAGAGGGGGGATGGAGAGGGAGGGGAGGGAGAGGGGGGAGGTAGAGGAGGGGGGGGGTATAGGAGGGGGGAGGGGGAGGCGCAGATCCGATTTGGGCCGTGGAAGCGCCAAGCGAAAGGGCAGAATTGCCACGCTGTGGTCGGGACAGGGGGCGGGGAGGGGGGGGGGGAGTGGGGAGGGGGTGGGAGGAATGGGAGTCAAAGTCTTGTGAGGGCTTTCCTTTAGCAGAGCCAGAGTGTGGGAGTGTTGGACTGTGGGAGTGTGGGAGTGTGGGAGTGTGGGAGCGGATTATCAACAGCTCACAGCTAATAAGAATCGGATGAGATGACTAATTGGCTACAGTACTCGCTTCCCACCCGAGATCAAGTCCAGGTTAGATCAAAACAAAGACTAATCAAATTTATACTTTTTGCTAATGCTATCTTGCGTGACGTTCGGCGTTACTTGGGTAGGACAAGGTGTCAGAGAGAAAGGGGGGAGAGTGAGAGGAGAGTGAGAGAGAGGAGAGTGGGAGAGGGGGAGAGTGAGAGGACAGTGAGAGAGAGGAGAGTGACAGGGGGGAGAGTGAGATGAGAGAGAGTGGGTAGTGGGAGAGGGGGAAGAGTGAGAGGAGAGTGAGAGAGAGGAGAGTGAGAGAGAGGGGAGAGTGAGAGGGGAGTGAGAGAGTGAGAGAGAGGTGTGAAAGCTGTACATAATGCCCAAAGCGCATTTCGCTGGTCCTTAAACCGACTCAAATCCAATCAACTAAGACGGTCAGGGACGCTGGTACTCTGCGTGTATAGACAGAGGGCAACAACCCAACACGCCGGGTACCTGAGACCAGTAGCGCCACGCCGCGGGGTAAAGTTGCATCAGCCAGTGGATTTGAGTGTCTGCCTTTAAAAATGTGCTGTATAATATATTATGTGAATATAAAGACGGACACTACCTACTACTAGTACCACTTATCAGTTCTCTTCTATATATTAGTTATTACCTACTATCCTACTGGCATAGGAGTTAGTTCCTGCTTCTGCCACTATGGCGCCACCTGTGAGTGGTTCCTGGCCACCCTGATACCAACTGTGCCTGGTCACCACCGCCTCCAGACCTGTTCGGACGGTCAGTATTAGGTTGAATACGGTAATCTACTTTAACTTGGTTTGAGTGGATTTGATTATAATATAAATGGCTAACTTTGGAGATATTTGACATGGAAGCATGTAAACTATGTTTGGTGTGCACACCAAAATGATGGCCACGGTTGAAGGATATGTATAAAGGATATCTATAAAGTATACATATACACGATATATAAATGATATCTATAAAGTATACATATACCGGATATATAAAGGATATCTATAAAGTATACATATACAGGATATATAAAGGATATCTATAAAGTATACATATACCGGATGTATAAAGGATATCTATAAAGTATACATATACAGGATATATAAATGATATCTATAAAGTATACATATACACGATATATAAAGGATATCTATAAAGCATACATATACAGGATATATAAAGGATATCTATAAAAAAAACATATACAGGATATATAAAGGATATCTATAAAGAATACATATACAGGATATATAAAGGATATCTATAAAGAATACATATACAGGATATATAAAGGATATCTATAAATAATGCATATACAGGATATATAAAGGATATCTATAAAGGATACATATACAGGATATATAAAGGATATATATAAAGGATATCTATAATCTAAAGGATATATAAAGGATGAATATAAAGGATACATATTTTTAAGTATATATATAAAGGATATATATCAAGGATATATATATATCGAGGATATATAAAGGGTATATATAACTGATATATAAAGGATATATAAAGGATATCTATAAAGGATATCTATAAAGGATAGATAAAGGATATTTATCAAGGATATACTTAAAGGATAGATAAAGGATATTTATCAAGGATATACTTAAAGGATATACATAAAGGACATAAAAAGGATCTATATAAAGGATAAATAAAGGATACATATAGTTATAAAGGATATACATCAAGGGTATACATCAAGGATATATATAAAGGATATATATATGAAGGATATACATAAAGGATATACATAAAGGATATATAAAGGATATATATAAAGGAAATAAACAAAGAATAAATAAAGCGATATATACAATGGATATATAAAGGATATATATGATGGATATATGAAAAGGATATAATATACATAGGATCTATATATCCTTAATTATTTATATGTAGCTATATATATATATCATATATATATATATATATGATTATTCTGCGGAAGCTGAACAAACCTCAAAATGAAATTCGTCCATGTACTTCCCAACCCCCTACATATTCATACCAGAACGGATATAGGCTACATAAGGTAAGTGTTCACAATCGTCCCCGTTAATGGACATGTCGTCGAAAGCCTACTGTCCTGTTAATATGTCGGGTTTTTTTCAATTGTGTAAAGTTCAATTTGCAATATTTTATTAGTGACAACAATGAGCCCGGATGTATAGTTGCGGACGGGGTCTTTTTGACGCTACTTGGTGAAGGGTAATCGGGGTGAGGGGTGGGAGAGTGGTTGGGGAGGGGTGCGTGGGGGGGGGGGGGTGCACACCGGTAATAAGCAGCAGACCGTGGGAGCTGGTGAATCACCTGCCTCAGGCCTCCCACTCCCAGCACCAATACTTGCATTTTGAATATTCTGTATGTAAAAGTTTAGAGATCCGCTGAAGTGTTATTAACACGGTGTCTTTCTTTCAGACGAGTATTTTTGGTATATATATATATAAATATATATCATATGTATATAAATACATCATACATATATATCATATATATACAAATATATGTTATATATGTTATATATATGCTGTATAAGCCATTATACGAGTATAATAAGGCCGGAAGCTTCCATTTTCTCCCCAGCCTATCTTCTCCCCCCCCCCCCAAGTCATCTACTGGTGGAGCCTGCTTAACCTACAACGTTCCATCCTACTCTCACTCAGATCCATTGGGGGGCGCCACTCGTCTGTGCACGCACCACTGCCCCCCCCCCCCCCTACATACACTCACTGTACCACCGGAGATTACAACTCTTACGCACTATCATGTCTTGTGTCTTTCTTATTATGTAGGACAACTATTATATCATATATATATATACATATATCATACTGAGAGAGCGATTCCGCTCCTACTCCTAGTCCTATCCCCGTCCTGATATGACCTCAGATGTTGGCAGGACATAAAACTGCAACAAAAAAACCTAGTCCTATAGATCTCCAGCGGCCAACAACACTAAATTAAGTGACCCTTCTCTATTCGAATCCCATCTTTAAAGTTGCACAATACGACGGTTTGGAGTTACACCATGTTAAATTATATATATAAATATATATTCATATCTATTTTTATCTATTCATATATGTTCATATATAGATTGATATATTTATATATATAATTGATATAATTATTATTATATATATAATATTAATATAGATATAGATATATATATCCATATATATTGATTGATATATATATACATCATCATCATCATCATCATGCTGTCGGTCGCAATGCGACAAAGACTGCTTTCATTACTTGACTGGCGCTCTCCTACATTTCATGAAAGCTGCCTGCAAAAGTGTTGAAGTGGTGCTGGCTTTTGCAAGTTACCAGTGGCACTCTATCGGGGAGCAAATAGATGTTTCACACTGGCAAGAACATGTCCAGACAGGCGCAAAACTATTTGTCCCTGCAGTGGCTGGTCGGGAGATGTTGGGAGTTCCATCCGTCAACCGCCCTTAATGCTGCCACAGTGACATGGTTTTCTGTTCAGGATTTGCTCCCTTAGCCTTCGGTTCTGTCAAGAACCTGTACCACAAGGCAGTGGTTTACAACTCTGCAAGGCAGGGGCGTCAAACTCCCTGAGGTATTGCAATACCCTCTGCATACAATATATATATATATTGATATACAGACCAAAACACCAGATATTCTTTAAGCAGTTGTTGCCAGATATTGGGGTAGAGGCCTAAATGGCCCTCAATTGCACTTCCAATATAGGTCCGATAGCCTCGAAATGCTATATTATATTGAAGCGTCAAAGCATTTTAATAAATGGCTTTTGCTCGAGTATTAAATGTCATACTTTCATCGAATTATGCAACTTTAAAGAGACAACTTAAACTAAGATTCCTTACACGCGGTATGCGGTATGCGGTATGCAAATGCGGCAAAAAATTGAAATGCCTTGAAGTCAATGGGCTACATCCCTTACACGCGGTATGCGAATGCAAATGCGGCAACTCGATCGGTCCCTGTAGCGATCGGTGTGGCATGCGGCATGCGGCACGCGGTAAGCGAATAGAAACATCAGTCGCACTTGTCCATTAGTTTTAGACTAGGAGAGGCGACTGATCATTACGGAACGGTCACACACAGGGGTGCTGAGTGGAAACATATGGTAGTGGTGGTGGGGGGTAGACGCTTGCCGCTTACTGCGTAGAAGGAATCCTCCCATTCGCATACCGCATGCCGCATACCGCGTAGAAGGAATCTTAGCTTCAGGACATACACTCTCAGTACCCCCCATCCCTATGCACCCCCTCACACACACACACCCTTGGCTTCCGCCCTCCCCCCCCCCCCACCCCGCCCACCCCACCTCCCACCATCCCTTACACCGGAAGTGGAGCGAGTCCAGCAGCCCCCGCGGCTGCTGTCGGTACCTGCGTCCCTCATTAAAATAATAACCGGCAAAACGGCCTTGTGAACAGACAACGCCAGACACCAGCGAGGCAAGCGAGCGCATCGGGCGGTGACATCATCTGCCCGCCCTATTATCGCCCAATCATGTGTAGCGAGGCAAGCAACAGTTTCCGGGCATGCGCCCTACGTCCTTTCACAACAAGTTGAACACCCCATTTGTATATTATTATTGGGGTTTTTAAAGCTACACAAAGAGAGTCCGAAATAATGATAATAGGATGATGATAATGTGGTTTATGTTTTTGTGTTTTTTTTAAATAGGCAAAAAAAAACATTACAGTAAATTTCAGCCTGAGGTCCCGGAAAAGCGAGATGGGCGTAGGACCACCCGTTGGGGGCGCCACCTGCGTTTATGTTTCCCCACCCGCAGCAAGGACTGCATCTGTATTCGCGCGTTTACAGTGACTACAATGGCTGCCAGTTGCTGTAGATAGTCGTTGGAGATTATCGGCCAGTGTCCGGCGGGCATCACCACAACATAACAAGCGCAAGCTGTTTGTCTGCGTGGCGACAAATTGTTTGTGTTGCGTAGCAACATGTCCATCTTGCGCAATGCGCCGAGTACTGACGTCGGATGCGCGCGCCAACCCCCACCCACCCACCTCCCACTACACACGCGCGCGCCAACCCCCACCTCCACACCTCCCACTACACACGCGCTCGCCAACCCCCACCTCCACACCTCCCACTACACACACACGCGCACCAACCCCCACCCCACACCTCCCACCCCCGCACCTCCAACTACGCACACACACACGCACACCAACCCCCACCCCACCCCCCACTACACACACTCGGGCCAACCCCCACATTCCACCTCCACCTCCTCCTCCCATTTTGACACACGCGCGCCAACACCCCCAGCTCGCACCCCCCCCCCCACCCTCCTCACACCTCCCACTACACATACGCACGCGCGCGCACATTCACACAACAAGGCGCTCATTTCACACGCGGGTCACCATGGAAACGCAGCTTTCCGCACCAGAACGCCCGGCAGACCCCTCGGGGCGGCGTCAAAACACCAGAAAAACGCCACAATCGGGCGGAGCGGGCGGGTGTCGGCGGGTGTGTGCCTTGTCACACCATGGTCCAGCGGAGGCTTTACAAGTCACCTAGTGTGTGATGGAGGAGGGCACAAAAAAAGACTCTTTTCCATTTCGCCCCCCTTTCCACCCCCCCCCCCCCACACATATCGATGATGCTTGTTAGTTGGTGTTAAACTGTTTTCACTCACCTATAAATATATATATATATATACACATATAATATAAATATATAGGAATATATTTATATATATGATTATGAATATATGCAGATTTATGTATATATGTATATGAAGTGGGCAAGACTACATATGTATATATAATATATATATATATATAATAATATATATATATATTTATTTAACCGTTCTCCTCTCTCGTTCTTTATAGTATAAGAACGAGAGGAGGAGAACAGTTAAATATATATATATATATATGTATATTATGTATATATTTGAATACATATTGGGGGTGGTTAAAGTTGCATAATAATAGTAATAAAACATTTATATAGCGCCCGATCCAGCAAGCCGTCCTCAGGCGCTTTACATAACAAACAAATATACAGTAAAATAAATTTCACCTAGTTAAAAGCAGATTTAAACAAATGTGTCTTAGGACCTTTTTTAAATAGTCCGATGAAGCATCAAATTTTCAAAATCAAAACAATTATCTAGATTTGATTCTACATATCTAACTTAGATACTGATGCACTTATTAAGTATTTGTTGCCACATCGAAGGGAATACTGAGTCAATTTAATAGAACCTGTTACTGCAGAAGCCTATGGTGTCAGAGTCTTGGCGTGCTTGCCAAAATTATTTTCACATGTTTGAATTTCAAATATCTCAAAAGGTAGCCATTTCAATTAAAAGTTACTTCAAACTAAAGTAAGGTCGATTTAATATATTTATCTCAGAAAAATGTCAGAAACTCAAAACCATCGGACTATGCAACTTTAAACAAAGTAATTTTGTTATTGTTATGTTGATAACTTCCCCATCCTTTCCAAAAGTGGCGTCGATGTTCACAGCCACCTGCTCAGATGCGCATCGTGTTATTGCGTGTGGGTCTAAACTTAGCATATTTATATAATAAATACTACACCTCCCCCCCCCCCCACTCTCCACCCACACACCCCGGGGTGACGTCATTCTCTACGTAATTCTCTACGTTGTTTTCTATGTAATTTTCTACGCCATTCTCTACATCATTCTCTACGCCATTCTCTACGCCATTCTCTACGCCATTCTCTGTCATTCTCTATGTCATTCTCTACGTCCTTTTCTAAGTCATTCTCTACATCATTCTCTGTCATTCTCTACGCCATTCTCTATAGGTCATTCTCTACATCATTCTCTGTGTCATTCTCTATGTCATTCTCTACGCCATTCTCTATGCCATTCTCTAGTTCATTATCTAATTCATTCTCTCCGTCATTCTCTCCGTCATTCTCTATGTCATTATCTACGTCATTATATATGTCATTCTCTACGTCATTCTCTATGTCATTCCCTATGTCATTCTCTATGTCATTCTCTATGTCATTCTCTATGTCATTCTCTACGTCATTCTCTACGTCATTCTCTACGTCATTCTCTACATCACTCTCTACGTCACTCTCTACATCATTCTCTACATCATTCTCTATGTCATTCTCTACGCCATTCTCTACGTCATTCTCTACGTCATTCTCCATCTCATCGCCATGTTCTACAATCGGATTGACATTGCCCTGCCGTGGTATTATTGTTGTTGGCATAATAACCTGGGTTCAACAGTGAAGGCCTGACACTGACAGTGACAGTGACCATGTCCTATGTCAGCCTGTTAACAGAACAAGCCCATGGACCCAAGTGACCCAAGTGACAGACATTGACAGTGACCGTGTCCTCTATCAGTCTGTTAACAGAACAGGCCCGTGGACCCAAGTGACCCAAGTGACACAAGTGACAGACATTGACAGTGACAGTGTCCTCTGTCAGCATGTTAACAGAACAGGCCCGTGGACCCAAGTGACACAAGTGACAGACATTGACAGTGACAGTGTCTGTCCTCTGTCAGCCTGTTAACAGAACAGGCCCATGGACCCAAGTGACACAAGTGACACACATTGACAGTGACAGTGTCCTCTGTCAGCCTGTTAACAGAACAGGCCCGTGGACCCAAGTGACCCAAGTGACAGACATTGACAGTGACCGTGTCCTCTGTCAGCCTGTTAACAGAACAGGCCCGTGGACCCACGTGACCCGAGTGACCCAAGTGACAGACATTGACAGTGACAGTGTCCTCTTTCAGCATGTTAACAGAACAGGCCCATGGACCCAAGTGACACAAGTGACAGACATTGACAGTGACAGTGTCCTCTGTCAGCCTGTTAACAGAACAGGCCCGTGGACCCAAGTGACCCAAGAGACACAAGTGAGAGACATTGACAGTGACGGTGCCCTCTGTCAGCCTGTTAACAGAACAGGCCCGTGGACCCAAGTGACCCAAGTGACAGACATTGACAGTGACAGTGTCCTCTGTCATCCTATTAACAGACCAGGCCCGTCGACCCAAGTGACACACTTCAGTGAAACTGAAAGTAGTATGGGAAATGGGGGTAGCCGCCCACATTGTCCACCAGAGGGCGGCCATCTATGATCTAGCTGATCACCACATCGTTATCTGACACTGAAACGTGGGCTTTAGAAAAGGCAATTAGAATTAAATGCCTGAGCCATATGTTGTTAACACATTCCCTGTGGTGTGATATTCAAGTTCCCTGCATGGCGAGGCAATGGCGGTATTGTGGCGTTATTCTCCCCCCCCCCCCCCAGCCCCCACTTTTTTAATTTGTTGCTGTTCCTCTGTTATCTCCAGTCAACCATATACGATGACAGAGACAGTCCAGGTAAAAATGTAAAATTTAAGACCTAAATGCACTGGGATTGGTCCCACTGCTTCACTGGTCACAGATGGTCCAGTGTATTATTAACAACCCCACCCCAACAACATAATTCATAAACTCACATAACTAGCTACATTAGAGTTACACTAGAATTTTCCTAACAAACCAACATTTATATACCGCTTGCCTAACTGCAACTGAACATTAAAACTTACTACAAGTTTACCAACTGAATACAGAAGATAACTTCTGCTTACATTCTAAATACTATGTAAATACTCACATTGATCTGACTAATATTGATCTGGTTATATGACACTACTGTACCATATTGTTATGGAACTTTTGGGTTTCAGAATTTCATTGTGTTACATGGTGCAAATTGTCTATTCAACAGGTATTGTACACCTTATTCTATATACCTTTTGTGTAAATAACCCTGAATTGAAAAATGTCTGGAAGACCAGTGCTTCAGCACTGACAAAAGACTTATTCAGCAGAATAAACATATTTACCAAAAAAAAAAAAAAAAAATTCTGAAGTGGGGAGAGATGTTATCTGATAAACGAATGTCAGGTCGGTCGGTTGGTTGATTATTGGGGTTTTACGTCCTTGCAACATCCAAGGTCATATCAGGACGGGTACCGATTTGTGACAGTGCGCACTCATGGCGACTTTATAGTGCTGTCCCACTCGGAAATCAAGCCACCAGCACCATGACCCGATATCCCACTCAGTCACATTATTGTGACACTGAGCTAACCAGTCCTTGCCCTACCCTAGTACATGTAATATCAATGTTAGGCCGGTCTGTAATTCGTGATTATAACATTGTGGTAGGTTTCATTTGTATTTTTAATGGACAGTTATTTTTCAAGAGAAATTATTATTTTGTATTTGTCCTCTGACATGTTTTGAAAGGTAACGAATTTTAATAGGTGTTTCATATCCCGAGTTTGATGGGGTTAAAGTATCCGCAAGATTCAATCCCTATATTAATTAGGTCAACAATACATTTTTTTTTAGATGGAAAGAGCTAAAGATTATTTTCCGGCTTTTAAATTGAATGTAGAAATTTGTTTAAAGTTGCATAATCCGATGGCTTTGAGTTTCGGCCATATATTTTTCCAAATAAAATTAATTATAGGTTGCACGACATACAGTCGACTTTAATTTACCTTTGAAGACAGGATGGCCGAATGAGTTAGAGCGTCCGTCTCTCATGTTGGTAGATCGTGGAATTGTTGGTTCTAACCCTGGTCGAGTCAACCCAATGACTTAAAAATTGATACTTGTCGCTTCCTAGCCAGGCGCTCGGCTTTAATAGGACAGGTCAAGGAGCAGTGGAATGAGGAAGACCAATCGTCCGCAATTGAAATTTCCCCTGCTTAATCAACTAATGAACCTTTTTTTTTTTTTTAAAGAGACTTTTATTATTAAAGTTTGTTTGTTTGTTGTTGTTTTACGTCCTAGCAACATCTAAGGTCATATCAGGACGGTTTATTATTAAAAGAAACCTGGCTAATGTTGGAGATATTTGAAGTATAAATATGCCAAATAATGTTTGTGTGCATGCTTATCCTAGGTATGCTTAATCACGCTAGGTGTGGTTAATGAGTGTGCCGCCTGAGCCATGTTGTTAACTAGGTGTGGTTAATGAGTGCTCCACCTGAGCCATGTTGTTAACTAGGTGTGGTTAATGAGTGTGCCGCCTGAGCCATGTTGTTAACTAGGTGTGGTTAATGAGTGTGCCACCAGAGCCATGTTGTTAACTAGGTGTGGTTAATGAGTGCGCCACCTGAGCCATGTTGTTAACTAGGTGTGGCTAATGAGTGCTCCGCCTGAGCCATGTTGTTAACTAGGTGTGGTTAATGAGTGCGCCGCCTGAGCCATGTTGTTAACTAGGTGTGGTTAATGAGTGCGCCGCCTGAGCCATGTTGTTAACTAGGTGTGGTTAATGAGTGCGCCGCCTGAGCCATGTTGTTAACTAGGTGCGGTTAATGAGTGCGCCACCTGAGCCATGTTGTTAACTAGGTGTGGTTAATGAGTGCGCCGCCTGAGCCATGTTGTTAACTAGGTGTGGTTAATGAGTGCGCTGCCTGAGCCATGTGTTGTTAACGAGGTGTGGTTAATGAGTGCGCCACCTGAGCCATGTTGTTAATTAGGTGTGGTTAATGAGTGCGCCACCTGAGCCATGTGTTGTTAACTACGTGTGGTTAATGAGTGCGCCGCCTGAGCCATGTTGTTAACTAGGTGTGGTTAATGAGTGCTCTGCCTGAGCCATGTTGTTAACTAGGTGTGGTTAATGAGTGCGCCGCCTGAGCCATGTTGTTAACTGGGTGTGGTTAATGAGTGCGGCGCCTGAGCCATGTTTTGTTAACACATTGGCGTCAAATCTAGGTCAACATTTTGGTTTTGAAAATATTATGCAGATTATGTAACTTCAACACATTTAGTAAGCAAATAACGGCCTCCTCATTAGCACCCGTTATCTGCGTCACGCCAACTTGAGCCCTGTATCCGCACACCCGCTACGCACAGTTAGCCGGGCAGGTAGATGTAAGCCGGGGCCCGGCCCCACCGCCCGCCGCCCGCCGCCCATCTCCCGCAGCCCGCCTCCCACCGCCCGCCTCCCACCGCCCGCCGCCCGTCTCCCGCAGCCTGCCTCCTGTCTCCCGCCGCCCGCCTCCCACCGCCTGCCTCCCACCGCCTGCCTCCCACCGTCCGCTGCCTGTCTCCCGCCGCCCACCTCCTGTCTCCCGCCGCCCACCTCCTGTCTCCCGCCGCCCGCCTCCCACCACCCGCCTCCCACCGCCGCCGCCACCCACCTCCCACCGCCCGCCTCCCACCGCCGCCGCCTGTCTCCCGCCGACCGCTTCCTGTCTCCCACCGCCCGCTTCCCACACCGCCCCCGCCTGTCTCCCACCGCGTGCCTCCCACCATCCGTCGCCTCTCTCCCACCGCCCGCCTCCCACCGCCCGCCCTCCCTCTGCCTGCCGCCTGCCTCCCGCCACCCGCCTCTGTCTCCCACCCGCCCGCCCCTCTGTCCCCTACTCCCCGCCTCCCACCACCGCCCCCCTCTGATAATTGTCTTATGGTGTTGTTATTGTTGTTGGTGGTATTGTTGTCCTTGCAAAAGATACTTCACTGCTAATATTATCAACAGTACATACATATTTACTGATGATGATAATTGTCTTATGGTGTTGTTACTGTTGTTGTTAGTATTGTTGTTGTAAGGGGTACTTCACCGGTCGAGACAGCAAGCAGATCGAGTCAGTATGAGTATCACTTCTTTTTACCATTACTGAAATGTTTTAACAGCGCCATAAACGATAGTGTGGTGCAATCAGTGTGGGCTCTGACGTCACCTGAGTAAAGCGCTCATAAAGCGTGTATTAAGAAGCCACACCCCACCTCACTCTCCACGGATTACTCTCCAGGCGCCGGATTAGGACAATAAAAGGTTGATCCAAGGGCACCTGCATATCGACTTGTCTGGGCACATTGTCACGGCTTGTAATTGCTTTAGAGAAATGTTTTCCTTTTTGTGTGTGTGTGTGTGGGGGGGGGGGGGTACACTAGTTGATTAAGCAGGGGAAGTTTCTGAGGGATGAATGAATTAGATGCTATTTCTCAGGTTTACTTTCTTTATGTACCGGGCGTGGGTGCCGAATCGGTAGAGCGCAGGCCTTGCATGCGGGAGATTGGGAGTTCGGTTCCCGGTCGAGTCAAACCAATGACTTATCAAATTGATACTTGTTGTTTCCTATCCTGGCGCTCAGCATTAGTAGGGTAAGGAAATGACTTGTGAGCTCAGTGTCAGGATAAGGTGACTGGATAGGATATCAGGTCATCATGCCAGCGGCCTGATTTCCCAGTGGGGCAACACTATAAAGTCGCCATGAGTGTGCACTGTCACAAGTCGGTACCCGTCTTCATATGACCTTAGATGTTGCCAGGACGTAAAACTCCAACAACCAACCAAGTTTCTGGGGGATGAATGAATGAATGAAATGCTATTTCTTAGGTTCAGTTTGTTTATGCATTGCTTGCAATGTAATAAACTAATATCCAATGATACACGGTTGTTTATTAGGGTGTTTACGTCCTAGCAACAGCTAACGTCATATCAGGATGGGAACCGACTTGTGGCAGTGCACATTTGCAGTGAGCTTTTATAGTGCTGCCCCACTGGGGTACCATGCCACCGAGGCTGCAATCCGATTGATATCCCACTCAGTGACATTACATAGTGATAATAAGAATAACCAGTCCTCTCCGCAGCCTTGCAATGTCGAGTTCCAGGTGAGGGTGACGACAAGTACAGGTTTGCACAAGTCTTCAATTTAACTCAGTCAGGGATTAATCCCACAATCCTCCCGCCCAATAACCAATCGTTCTAATTCTATATACCCGATTGGGCATCCCGGCTGGTATAATTCAATTAAATGAAAAATAAAGAGCAATTAGATTCGTGTACGCATTCCTACTAGAAATCGTAGCGTGTTCTTAGTAAATGTCCAATAAAGTCATCATTAATTAATTAATTCCCTTACTTCAAGGGACAAAAAGCCACCAGATCCTCTACGTCTTCAATGGGTTAAAGCGTTGTGTGAGGTCAAGGGTCATGGCACGCAAAGTTTACCTCATAGTTGTATAATCCGATAAAACCATAAAATTGCCGAAACCGACAACACTTGCCTGCATATTTGATCGTACACACCCACCTTAGATAGGGGTGCACTAACTAACCATTTAATGCCACACAAAAAGAATATTAATCAATTGAGTAGGAACTGTCACTGCTGCAAGACATGCGAGCTTATGATGTTCAGCATTTTCGTGTGCACGTGTACAATTATCTGGCATGTTTTCACTTCAATTACCTCCAAAGTTAGGCATTTTTAATCAAAGTTATTCAAACTAAAGTAAAGCAGATTATTACTATACGTATATATAATATATATATATATAATATACACATGCATATATATGTATATATCGTGTGTGTATGCATGTACAGATACACACACATATATATGTATATATAGATCGACCACTCCCCTATATCGATCGCGTTATTTGGGTCTCAAGCGATCATATACAATAGCATTGTAATGAGAACTAAAAGTCCCTAAACCGACCACCTCGCGAAATGGACCATTTAAAGTCGGTCCCATGGTCGGTCGTCTTAGAGAGGTTTGAGAGAGAGAGGAAGAGGAAGAGAGAGATTGTGTCCTAGTAATATGACCTTATAGTTAGATGTTGCTAGGACGTAAAACAACAACAGACAAACTATTACTAGATTGTACAATTTGAAGGTCATATCAGGCAATCCGTGAAAATCACCACCTACCAAGAAAAGAGGGAGAACAAAAAAAAACCACCTCACCCACCGCCAACTAGTTACACTGTGTTGGGCAATGCCCGTCCATACGACGTGTACTTGCGCTAGTTACAGGCGTGTGTGTACCGTGCAGCCATTGCTACGTTTCATTATTGTTTATTGGCCATGGTGTCGACTGTTTGCTACCGGGATTGCTGGTGCGATAATAATGCGCAGTCAGCAGTTTTGTTGGGCGCCATTAGCTGAAGCCGCCAACCCCATGAGCAATCTTCATACAAAAAAGGTGAAATATCAATATAATTGCTCAACTTAGAAGCAAACCACTTGGAACACAAACAGATATAATATTCAAGGAACAGATTATGTTAAATTTATATGACTAGTCTTCTGCATTTCTATTAATTTTGAAGAGAGAGAGAGAGGAAGAGGAATAGAGAGATTGTGTCCTAGTAATATGACCTTAGAGTTAGATGTTGCTAGGATGTAAAACAACAACAGAAAAACTATTACTAGATTGTACAATTTGAAGGTCATATCAGGCAAGCCGTGAAAATCACCACCTACCAAGAAAAGAGGGAGGAAAAAAAAAACACCTCACCCACCGCCAACTAGTTACACTGTGTTGGGCAATGCCCGTCTATACGACGTGTACTTGCGCTAGTTACAGGCGTGTGTGTACCGTGCAGCCATTGCTACGTTTCATTATTGTTTATTGGCCATGGTCTCGACTGTTTGCTACCGGGATTGCTGGTGCGATAATAACGCGCAGTCAGCAGTTTTGTTGGGCGCCATTAGCTGAAGCCGCCAACTCCGTGTGACTTTTCACCTCCCGGGGCCTCGGCCTGCGTGTCCGGGCAGGACGAGCTGCCCGACCGGTCTCATGGACATCGTAAACAGCTAGCTACCAAAGACCATAACCCCACTTTCATTAAAAAGAGACATCCCGTGTGGATGGTCAATACGTGAACATCGCTAGTGACGTCATTTTCCCACTGAGTTATCACAGGCGTTTTCCTCACAGAGCACGCGCTACAACTTAGTATAAGAGAGGTACCGACTTCTGTGACAGCGCGCACTCATGGCGACTTTATATTGCTGCCTCGCTGGGAAAACCAGGCCGTTGGGACCATGACCCGATTTCTCCACTCAGTCACATTATTCTGATACTGATAGTGATGCTACATATCAACCATTACATATCAACGCCATTAGTTATTCCCACTGCCATCAGAGGGCGCGTTGGTGGTGGAAGTCCTTTATAGGACATTTTCCCACAGATTATGTTGCATAATCATCAGCTACCCACAAGATTAGTTCCTGTTACTGCCAACAGAGGGTGGAAACTCTTTACAATACCTTTTCCACAGATAATTTTTCACGGTGAGGTGCTACCTACATTAGTTCTTCCCACTGTCGAGGGCGGCGCGTTGGTGGTTGGAAATCGTCTATACATTGCTACAACGCTCATGCGGGACTGAAAGAACCCCATTTAATGAAAGGCAATATATTAGCTTGCCCAAGAGGCATATATATATACTTATATTCTATCACATTTATAGTGGTTGCGCAGTTCAAGTCTTAAGGCCCTGTCACACATCACCGGTTTGGGGGAAACGGAAAGAAACCGAACAAAGTCTAGTTTGTGTCTGTACAAGTTTTGAACATGCACAAAACTAGGTACGGATGCTGCTGGATCGATGTCTATGGTTCTTGATGACTTTGAGTTTGTTTCGTCCGTTGGCTATCGGTTCATGTCCGTTTCAGGTCCGTTCGTCCAGTGGCCATTGACCCGATAGTGCAACGTTTTGACACACTTTAATACATTTTGATACTTTACACGCCCGAACACCACCGGACGAGACAATTCTGCCCATTGCTCAATCCGGCGAGGTGTGACAGCCGCTTTACTTGCATTCATAAATACTTGTGGTTATGTGAGGTTATTGTTGTTTTTTTTGCATCTTAGCAACGATTACGGTCATAGAAGGATGAATACCAACATGGACTTGTAGCGACTTCATAGTGCTGCCTGACTGGGTTAATATGCTGAGCTGGCACCATGGCACGATATTCCACTCAGTGACATCATCCTGACAGCCCACCAGTCATTGCCCGTGAGTAATGATACTGAGAAACAGGCAGGCATATACAGTAAAGCCTCTCTAATGACCACCTCCAGAGATCGATCACTCCCCTATATCAAGTGCTTTATTTGAGTCCCAAACGATCGCCCATACAATACCATTGTAATGATAAAAAATACTCCCTAAACCGACCACCTCCCTAAATGGACCTTTGAAAGTCGGTCCCATGGTCGGTCGATTTACAGAGGTTTTAATGATTTTTTTAATGTATTTGGTTTAACTCAGTCTGGGATTGATCCCATGACCATGTGCCGTGCCGTACCTGCCCACCTTGTCATCCCGTCCGGTTAATACCAATGGTAAAGCCATTGTCACACCGTACCGGATTGGGGGAAGCGGACGAGAACCGGACAATGTCCGTTTGTGTACGGCGATGTTCAGGTACCATCCGGTAACCATCCGGCGGTGTCTGGTGGTGTCCGGCGGTCTCCGGTACAAGTTTTGAACGTGTTCAAAACTTCTGCCTGACACCGCCGGACTGAGGTGTCTGGTTGGTGTCCGGTTTGTCCGGTACATGTCCGGTACCCATCCGGTACCCATCCAGTACCCATCCGTACATGTCCGGTACCCATCCGTTGGTGTCTGGTTTGTCCATTTTGTCCGGTACATGTCTGGTACCCATCGGTTACGTGTCCGGTTCTCATCCGGTTCTCATCCGGTACATGTACAGTACTTATCCGGTTGTCCGGCGGCAATTAACCCAATTTTACACTCCATTTCGATACATTTCGATAAATTTCTTCACCGGACAACACCGGACTAGAAAATTCTTTGTCTGGTGCTCTCCGGTACTCAGTCCGATAAGGTGTGACAATGGCTTAAGGATTGCACTAAAGACAGAGTAGCAGCTTGGATTAGACCCAGCAGCCGACGGTAGCGCCTGGTACAAAGGGCTGACAAATACAAGGCGTGGTAAAGGTCTGGGAGGCACACTTGCTGTACAGACTCCACTTCGTCCACACCTCGTCTATTGTCCCTCAGCCACCGGTGTCCTCTCCTGGTTTGATCTAAAAAAAAATATTGCAGGGGGAGGCCAGCCGGCTTTTCATCTTCTACCACCACTACTCTGTTTGTGTCTCCGGCTCGCTGAGTGGTCACCACAGAGCATGGAGACACGGCCCTTTGACTCAACTCTCCTCACTTCTCTTTCCTCAATCCTACTCGTTACTTTTTTTTCTCCCAGGTTTACTTCTCCTGATCAAAGGAGTTGTTTGCTTGGGTGGGACCCTTTTCCTTTTTCACTGCTGCTGTCTGCGCTCTTCGGCTGCAAATCCCATCTTTTTCCCTTCCTGCGTCTACAACCCTCCTGACATGTGCCCAAACACAAGGGCTTTGAATACGTGACTCCTAGAAGTTTCTACTTCTACCAAAATCAGACCGATTTATCGGTGCCGCTCCAATGCTGCAGATTTGCAGCGTATAACTGGCACAGGTTACGAACAACCCAATGAACTGAAATTTGAAAAGGCAAATTCCTCAAATTTAAGGCGAGTGTCACTTCTTATGAATCCCTTTTCACATTACTTTGAGTTCCGGGTAAGCTGCTAAAAGTGGACATGGGGACCATTGTATCTGGTTGTTGATGGTCGTAAAACCCAGGAACCAGCCACACCGTACACCACATCCACCACAGTTGCACTAGTGGCTATTGTGTATGTGTGTGCACGCGCACACACATATCGCAGATATCGTAAAGTTGGTCAATATCCCGCCTTGCTTTGTTTTGTTGGGGTTTTACTTCCTGGCAGCATCTAAGAATAAGATCACATCAGGACAGATACCGACTTGTGACAGTGCGCACTCATGGCGACTTTATACTGTATAGTGCTGTCCCACTAGGAGTGGGAGACCAGACCGCCGGCACCATGACCCGATATCCCACTCAGGCACATTATCCTGATAGTGATGCTGAGCTAAGCCATGCTACACGTCCGCCAAATATCACCACCTGAATGAGACTATATATATATATATATATTCAATATAAGCATATATAATTATATACATATATACATACATATATAAATATATATACATACATATACATATATACACATACATATACATATATATGTGCTCTATAATCCATTATGGGAATATAAACAAGGACACTACCGATCTTCAGTTCCCTATGTAATAGTTAGCACTTATCCTATCTAGCTGACCCTGTTATTATGACATAGACCACGGTGGCGCCCCCTGTGAGCGGCCCTGTGCACTGTATGCCAGCTGCGCCTGGCCTATACATATATAAATATACATATATATATACAGCTATATACATACTTATACATACATATATACATATATATATACATATATATACTTATATACACATATATACATATATATACATATATATGAGTCAGCCTCACGAAAATGGGCCAATTGGTGGTCAATTTAAGTTTCTCAACCTTTACATTCAGGATAAATTTAAGGACTTTCCAACACCTCTGTCAATGCTAAACTATAAAACTGCCATTCGACGCTGACATCCAATACTCGACGCCGACAACTCTCCCCAATTGGCCTATTTTCGTGAGTCTTACTCATATATATTATCTCTATATATATATAATATAGTGTGGGTGTGTGTGCTACATGCATAAAGATGTTGCTCTTACTCTAAGTATGTATCGGGATATAAGCCATAGAGGAGGGAAAACAAGTCCTCGTATTCGCCCACAATGGCAATATACGGAAAGACGGAAACTTATAATGTTTACAAAACAATTTAATGCTCGCATCATTTACCCAAATGTGTATTAGGCAAGCTAACAAAAACAAAACAACAAAAACAACCCAAAAAAACACCCCAAAAAACACTCCATGTATTGTGAATGGGGATTGTCGAACATGTTTATGACGTAGATAAGAGGGAAAGGCTGCCTCGTTCTCGCGGTTTCCATCGCGATCTTACGTAATCGGTTACGTCACAGGCGACGCGCGCTAACAAAGGACCGGCTCTCGTAGCGCCACCTATCAGTAACGCCCGTATCAGTTCTTATCGCGCGATTTCGCGCGTCGTGCGGGAAGACAGGACCGGTTACGTCACGCGCGCCATCTGGTCGGTTCGCAGTGCGTCCCAATACGGCGCATGCGCACAAGAACCGGGGACGCGCAGATTGTCGTCTGCCAACGTTAAAACTCGTCCAGTTTGGGTGGGATTTATTTAACTTAGAATTAGATTTAGAACGACGTCCCACTCAGTTAATTTACAATCGATTCAATTCAGCCGGACTCGATAGATCGCCAGCTTCCCGTGCGGAAGGTTGAGGTTTTGAATATCAGTCAATTTAAATCAATGACTTATTCAATTGATACTTGTCTCTCCCTAGCCTGATGCTGGGCATTATTAGGAGTGGACAAGGACTGGTTAGCACAGTGTCAGGATAATGTGACTGTGGGGTATTAGTGGGTCATGGTGCCAGTGGCTTGGTCTCCCAGTGGGGCAGCACTGTAAAGTTGCCATGGGCGTAATCGATTAATCAACCCGGGTCACCCGAGCCACTTTTTGGCGCATGTGCACATCCTACAGACTCGGGTTGAATAAACTGATACGCTCGGGGTGGAAAAAATGGTGGCTTAATCTAAAACTTAATATTTTTTCTCAATAACCGATATAAGTCCAGCAAAATAGGATTTAAAGTATTTTATGATTGTAGAAGCTGACAATCTCGGTTATTTAGAAAAAAGCATTAAAACAACACGTTGGACCTGTACTACCAGCACAGATGTGACGTCATCGCTCCTCGCAAACCCCAGCTAAGAGGTGGGTTACTGGGGTTGGGTCGTTTTGCACACGGCACGTGTATTTCCCGACTCCACTAGCAGTGTTCGATTTGAAATTCTGACGACTCGGGTGACCGGAGTCGCCCGGGTCGTGTTAATCGATTACGGCCCATGAGTGTGCACTGTCACATGTCGGTACCCATCCTGATATGACCTTAGAATTAGATGTTGCCAGAATGTAAAAACAACAAACAGATTCAATTCAAAGTCAGATGCGCTGTTAATGTTATTGAATGTCGTCTATGTGTTGGTAGGTGAGTTTGCAGCAGACGGTATTTAGCCGGAGAAGACGACGTCGCAGATTGAACTGGTTCCCGCCATTATTGTCCAGCCGTGAGTGCTCCTCGGGTGGGTGGTTCTGAGAACATCAGGCACAGTTCTGCCTGAGCACTCTGTTTCGCGTTTAGTTGGGCTACCACAAGTCACGTGATCGTGCTACTGAGCTAACCACTGCGTAGCGTAGCTTAGCAACGCAGAGTATCAAGTTCTTACTGTTAGGGAGCGACAAGAAACAATTCTTCCTGTAAGTCATTGATTTGACTCGGCCGGGATTCGAAACCCCTAATCTTCCGTATAGGAAACCAGCACTTACCGATTGGGCCACCGCGTATGGTGTACATATGTACATACGGACACATGTACATATGTACATATGTACAGACAAACATACATACAGATGTCATCATCATCATCATCATCATGCTGTCGGTCGTGATGCGACAAAGACGGCTTTCATTACTTGACTGCCGCTCTCCATTTAGCTCTCTTTTCATGAAAGCTGCCTGCAAAAGTGTTGAAGTGCTGCTGGCTTTTGCAAGTTACAAGCGGCACTCTCTCGGGGAGCAAATAGAGGTTTCACACTGGCAAGAACATGTCAAGACAGGCGCGAAACTATTTGTCCCTGCAGTGGCTGGTCGGGAGGTGTTGGAAGTCATCATCATCATCATCATGCTGTCGGTCGCAATGCGACAAAGACTGCTTTTATTTCTTAACCGCCACTATCTCGTGCGGTTGTGCATTTTATAAAAGCTCCTTGCAAAGTGTTGAAGTGCTGCTGGCTTTTGCAAGTTACTAGCAGCACTCTCTCGGGGAGCAAATAGACATCTCACACCGGCAAGAACACGTCAAGACAGGCGCAAACTATTTGTCCCTGCAGTAGCTGGCCGGAAGATGTTGGGAGTTCCCTTCATCACCACCCTTAATGCTGCCATGGAAGCATGGTTTTCTGTTAGGGTTTGCCCCCTTAGCCTTTGGTTCTATCAAGGGGGCAAACCACAATGCAGTGTACCACAATGCAATGGTTTATAAATTTGCAAGGCAGGGGCGTCAAACTTCCTGAGGTATTTTAGCAGATAGGTGCTGCATTACCCGCATACCGGTGTTGGGAGTACATACATATATAATGTGTACATGTGTACATACATACTGCATACATACTTACATATGTACATACTTACATATGTACATACAAACATACATACAGATGTACATACATACATAATGCATACATGCGTACATATGAACTACATACATATACACATATGTATATACGTACATGTACATACATATGTACATATGTATATATGTACATATGTACATACACACATATGTACATGTGTATGTATACGTACATACGTACATACATATGTACATATGCACATATGTACATACACACATACATACATATGCACATACATGCGTACATGCGTACATATGTTGTCAAAGGTTTGGGGAACAGTGTCGATGTGTCAATTTCCATATTTTCACTTCAGCATAAAGTCATGCAAGCATAGTTTTAATACATTCTGTGGTGGTAGATTAAATACATTTAACATTACTAACACACAGAGGTGATAATAACTATTCCACTTACTACCAAAATTAATTATCACCATCGTAACATGGGAACCAAATATGTGATACCCAGTTTCAGAGAACGGCCCTCATAAGTACGTACATCCGTACATCCGTACATCCATACATACGAGTCGACGCATATATTTGTAAACCTCTCTAGCCGACCACATAATCGGTCGATATAGAGAGGTCTTACTGTATATACACATATATGCATATGCATACATATGCATATATAGTTTAATTTAAAGCATACATATATATATATATATATATATATATATATATACATATATACACACATATATATGTATATATACACACATATATAAGTGTATGTATATATACATATATATATATATATATATGTGTGCATATATTATATCTCGAGATCTATATAATATTTATATATGCACGTGTGCTCTAAATTAAAGACTAAAAGAACCAGGATTCTGTCTGCAAAGTGAACTTCCTCAAAGTGTGCGGAGTGGACTGTGACTTACCTCTGGCAGGGTTTGTGACGGCTGAAGACGCAGGTTGCGGGGCAACGAGGCGTGGGCATGGTTACTGACGGACCCGGGCACGGGTCGGTCCGGCACGAAGTAGGTGGCCAGCTGGTCGTACGCCTCCTCCTCCACCTCCTCCATCTCCCACCTCTCCTCCATCCCGTCTGAAACACACAAAGTGGTTTGGAGGATTTTAGTCAACACAGTTGTCATCACAGCATACACATTTATGTGTGTGTGTGTACGTGTGTGTGCGTATGTGTGTGTTAGCACTGAGGCACTGGTTTTACTGGTACCCTACACCAGCCTCGTTCTGGGCCTAAAGAACGCAGCGTCAGCAGTATCGTGGTGCTTATCTCTAATTTCTAACTGATAAGCGATCAGTCGGCACATCTCCATAGGCCTATGCTACACCGTCTCCCCTGTATAGTTGTTGAAAGCTACAACCCGATGAAAGCATTCCATTTGGGGAACTAAAACACTTACCTAGAGTTGATCCTATAATATATCCGGCTCAGTCAGATATCGGCGGTGAGCTTATTACATTATCAGACATTTGTTACCGCACAGGGGGGGGGGTCCTTAATCAATTACATATTTTGAATGGTACTGTCTAGTGTCCAGCATTTCTGTGTGCGCACCAAAATTAATTTGGCATGTTTTCGCTTAAATATCTCCAAAGTTAGCCATTATAATAACCCACCAAAGTAAGGTAGATTTGAATATAATTATCATTATTATCTCCAAAGTCAGCCATTTATAAAACATAATAAAAATCTATTTCAAACCAAAGTAAGATCGATTATAATAATATTAATATAATTATTGTCTCCAAAGTTCGCCATTTATAAATTTGTTAAACTATTTCAAACCAAAGTATCATTATCATCTGCAAAGTTAGTCATTTATAATTGTTTTAAGACTTTTTCAAACCAGAGTGAGATCGACTATAATATAATTATCAACCTAATATTTTTCCATTAAAAAGATAGATTATGATATAATTATCATTATTATCTCCAAAGTTAGCCATTTATAATTAAACACCTATTTCAAACCAAAATAAGATAGATTATAATATAATTATCTCCAAATTTAGTTATTTATAATTGTTTTTAAACTATTTCAAACCAGAGTAAGATAGACTATAATATAAATATTTTTTTATTAAAAAGATAGATTATGATATAATTATTATTATTATCTCCAATCTTAGCCATCTATTATAAAACACCTCTTTCAAACAAACGTAAGGTAGATTATAATATAATTATCAACATAATAATATCTATTAAGACACCACCATGGACTAAGCACCTTTAAGGTTACTTTAGGTTTAAGGTTTTTTTAGGTGAGGATGCTGGGTTAGGGATATGTAACATAATGGCGTACATAAAGCTGCATAGTCCGATGAAAACATAAAATTGTCAAAACCAAAACACTTATCTAGATATGATTATACCTACCTAAGTCAGATACTGGGGCACTCACCAAGCACTCATTGCTGCATAGAACTTTCAGGAGGACATGCCAAGTTAGTCTAAAGCTGCATAGTCCGATGAAAATATCAAATTTTCAAAACCAAAACAATTATCTAAATATGATTCTACATATCTAACTTAGATACTGGTGCACTTATTAAACATTTGTCACCACATAGAAAGGAATACCAAGGAAATTGAATAGAACCTGTTACTGCAGAAGCCTATGGGGTCAGAGTTTTGACAAGCTTGCCAAAATTAATTGTCCATGGTTCCACTTCAAATATCTCAAAAGTTAGCCACTTCAAATAAAAGTTACTTCAAGCTAAAGTAAGGTACATTATTACGATCAACCTAATGTATTTATCTCAGAAAATTTCAGAAACTCAAAACCATCGGACTGTGCATCTTTAATAGAACCTATTTCTACTGCAGCCTATGGTGTCAGAGCTTTGACATGCATGCCAATATTAAGTCTTATCATGCTTGCACTTAATCATTTGCCAACATTATTTTATATCATGCTTGTACTTAGACCCAAAAGTTAGCCATTTAAAATTAAGCTTACTTCAAACTAAGGTAACACCCCCATCACACCAAACTAGTTCTCAAAACGTCCTACCACGTTCTAAAACGGGCTGTGGTCAGGATAGAACATGGCTGCAAGAACATTTTGGGCATGCTCAAATTTCTGGAGCACCCTTCCGTTCTAGCCCGTCCATTCCGTTTGTAAAAACACCTAAAGATTTGCTACTACATTCATTCCGTTCACACACAGTTTGAGTCCGTTTAGCAATATTTTCAAGAACATAGTGAGAACTAGTTTGGTGTGATGCGGTTTTGTTTTTTGTTGTTTGTTGTTGTTTTACGTCCTAGCAACATCTAAGGTCATATCAGGACTGGTGTGATGCGGGTATTAAGTAGATTACAGCGATCAACTCAATATATTTATCTTTAAAAGATGACAGAAACTCTAAACCATCGGGCTATGTGACTTTAACGGGACATCAATGGAAGGGAGTTTGGTGTGGGACGGGAAGAATAAGTCCAACCCCCACTGCAGAGATCACATCCAAACTATTGCGCCTGCACCCAGAATGTATCCACACTGTCAGTGGTCAACAGTTTAAGGCTGAGTTGTAAACATGAAGTGCCTGTCACACTATGCCGGATTGAGCAATGGATAGAATTGTCTAGTCCGGTGGTATTCAGGCATGATAAGTATCAAAATGTATTAAAATGTGTTAAAATGTTGCGATATAGGGTCAAAGGTCGCTGGACGAATGGACATGAAACGGACATGAATGGATAGCCAACGGACAGTAAAGGGCGCATTCCATATACGCGTAATGCGTAATGCGTTATGCGTTACGCGTTATGCGTTATGCGAATGCCAGCATTCCATATACGCGTAATGCGTATTGCGTATTGCGTATTGCGTTATGCGTTATGCAGTGAAGTATATAAAAAGTATATAAAAAGTGTGTGTGACTCTGCGTCTCTGTGTGTGTCTCTATGTGTGTGTCTGTGTCTCCGTGTCTCTGTGTGTGTCTCTATGTGTGTGTCTGTGTCTCCGTGTCTCTGTGTGTGTCTCTGTCTTTGTCTGTGTGTGTGTGACTCTGTGTGTGTCTCTATGTGTGTGTATGTGTCTTCGTGTCTGTGTGTGTGTCTCTGTGTGTGTGACTCTGTGTCTCTGTGTGTGTCTCTATGTGTGTGTCTGTGTCTCCGTGTCTCTGTGTTTGTCTCTGTGTGTGTCTCTGTGTGTGTGACTCTGTGTCTCTGTGTGTGTCTCTATGTGTGTGTCTGTGTCTTTGTGTCTCTGACAAAGAGACACACACAGACACATATACACCCAGAGACACACCCAGAGACACACACAGAGACACACACAGACACAGATACACACACAGAGACACACACAGAGACACAGAGACACAACACAGAGACACACATTCAGAGACACACATTCAGAGACACACACACAGAGACACACACAGACACACACAGACACAGAGACACACACAGCGACACCCACAGACACATATACACACACAGAGACACACACAGAGACACAGAGACACAACACAGAGACACACATTCAGAGACACACATTCAGAGACACACACACAGAGATACACACAGAGACACACACAGAGACACACACACAGAGACACACACAGACACACACACAGACACACACACATACACACACACAGACACAGAGACACACACACAGAGACACAGATACACACACACACAGAATGGGACGGTCCAAACATGGCTCAGTTTAGCTTGCTTGGAGGGATGTTAGGACCGTCCCAAATATGAAGACTGCTTCCTAACAGGTCCGCCGCATAAACCTACATGTTTGCACCGTCCCATTCTTCATATTTCTCATGAATACCATAATTATCAGTCGCCTCCTCCAGCCTTATATCAATGGACAAATGCGACTGATGATTTTCTATTCGCACCACCTTGAAGACTGCTTCCTAACAGGTCCGCCGCATAAACCTACATGTTTGCACGTCCCATTCTTCATATTTCTCATGAATACCATAATTATCAGTCGCCTCCTCCAGCCTTATATCAATGGACAAATGCGACTGATGCTTTTCTGTTCGCACCACCTTGTCCCGGCTGTCCGTAATTATCAGTCGCCTCCTCCAGCCTTATATCAATGGACAAATGCGACTGATAATTTTCTATTCGCACCACCTTGAAGAGTGCTTCCTAACAGGTCCGCCGCATAAACCTATATGTTTGCACCGTCCCATTCTTCATATTTCTCATGAATACCATAATTATCAGTCGCCTCCTCCAGCCTTATATCAATGGACAAATGCGACTGATGCTTTTCTGTTCGCACCACCTTGTCCCGGCTGTCCGTAATTATCAGTCGCCTCCTCCAGCCTTATATCAATGGACAAATGCGACTGATAATTTTCTATTCGCACCACCTTGAAGACTGCTTCCTAACAGGTCCGCCGCATGAACCTATATGTTTGCACCGTCCCATTCTTCATATTTCTCATGAATACCATAATTATCAGTCGCCTCCTCCAGCCTTATATCAATGGACAAATGCGACTGATGCTTTTCTATTCGCAGCACCTTTACGCATTACGCACCGATCGCTACATGGAGCGATCGGGATAATGGATTTTATTCGCATTCGGATTCGCATTACGCATTACGCGTATATGGAATGCAGCTCATAGGTTTCAAGGCGTTTCGATTTTTTGTCGCATTCGCATTCGCATTCGCATTACGCATTACGCGTATATGGAATGCAGCCTTTAGCAGACTAAACAGACTCAAGCTAAGATTCCTTATATGCGGTATGCGGCATGCGGCATGTGGTATGCGAATGGGAGGATTCCTTCTATGCGGTATGCGGCATGCGGCCGTCTCCCCACCACCACCACTACCATATGTTTCCCCTCCGCTCCCCTGTGTGTGACCGTTCCATAATGATCAGTCACCTCTCCTTGTCTAAAACTAATGGACATGTGTGACTGAGGTTTCTATTTGCATACCGCATGCTGCATGCCACATGCCACACCGATCGCTACAGGGACCGATCGAGTTGCCGCATTCGCATACCGCGTGTAAGAAATGTAGCCCATTGACTTCAAGGCATTTCGATTTTTTGCCGCATTCGCATACCGCATACCACATACCGGTCAAGAAACGTAGACCTCAATCCGCCGTCATCCATTCCAAGTTTTGTGCATGTTCAAAACTTTTAATGTATCAGGCCGGATATCAACAGATATCAACAGATATGCAACGGATATGCAACGGACACAAACCGGACTTTGCCAGATATCAACGGACCTTGTTCGGTTTCTTTCCGTTTCCCCAATCCTGTGATGTGTGACAGAGCCTTAAACGCAGCACACCTATACCGAACTATATGTCCATGCATGTGTGTACACAACAGCAATTATTACAGCAACTGATCGCACATCGCTAGATAACCTTCGTTAGCGGAGGACACGGGAGAGGGGAAAGGGGGGAGGGGGAGGGCAGTCTGTGCCGCGGTTCCCCGCTGTGCTGGCCGGTGGGCGGGGCGGGGCGCGGCGGGCGGTGCTCCGTGCTCGGCCGGGGAGTAGGAAGGCCGGGGGGGCCAGGTCGGGCGGGCTCTGGGATCGGGCAGCGGGCGGACTCCGGGCGGGGAGCCGGTCCCCCGGTGCCCGGCTCGCTCCGCCTGCGGCCGCCCCGGGGGTGGAGCCCGGGAGGTGGAGCCGGGAGGTGTAGCCTTCCGCCGGGCCCACACTCCCCGCGGCGCCGCCTTTCCCGGCCTTGAGCTCAACATGGAAGCTTATGGTGGCCACGCTGGGTGGACGAAGCTGCTTGTGAAGCCACCCACAGGTTGCGTGTCCCACAGAGCAGCAGGTCACGTGTCCCACGGAGCAGCAGGTCACGTGTCACATAGAGGAGAGTCGTGGAGATAAGCGGGGTTTGTTACAGTGCTCAGGTATATGCTACTTCAGTCAAACTCTGTGACTGCCAGCTTTCACCTGGTGACTGTCTCACACACTATTCAACCACACACGTGGGCACATCCAGGGACATATATAGAAATATACATATATATAACCACATAGATAACACAGTGAAACCTCGGTTTTCGTTCCTAAATGTTGTTTGTAAACCAATTTGTTTGTAAATCCAAACCAATTTTTACATATATGAAACAATGGAAAATGGATTAATCCGTCCCTGACCCCCAAATGAAAGCCTTTTTTCTTTTAGAGGGAGCAGGAGAGAGAGAGAGAGGCGAGGGGAGAGAGGGGGGGGGGGGGGGGAGAACAGGAAGAGAGCAATTGGGTGGGAGAAGGGATGGGAAGAGAGGGAGGTAAAGGGAGGTGGAAAGAGATACTGAGAGAGAGGGAGAGAGAGAGGAAGGGAGAGTGAGAGAGGGGGAGAGAGAGGGAGAGAGAAGGGGAGTGCGAGAGAGAGAGGGAGAGGGAGTGGGAGAGGGAGAGAGAGAGGGAGAGGGTGGAGGGGGGGGGGAGAGGGAGAGGGAGAAGGAGAGGGGAGCGATTACAAGGGAGGGGGCGCTAAGAGGGGATGAGGGAGGTCCAACGGAAGGAGACAAAGAACTGGCGCTAAATGCTGAACTGTGCAGACGACACAGTGTTCACGTTCTCAGTCTCAGCGGCCGCATTAGCGCCACGAAACAAGAGGCACGCGCTCACCCAGCCTCTGCAACCGTATCCCCCGCCTTCACTGCCCGTCCCGCCCGCCCACCGCCCGCTGAAACAAAGCCCCCCGCCGATCACCCCCCCACCCCGGCTCCCTCCCCGCCACCCGTCGGTCACCCCCCCCCCCCCCGCCTCACCCCGGCTCCCTCCCCGCCACCCCTGCCCGTTCCACCTGCCCAACACCCATGAGACCAGCCTCGTACTGACCAGTATCTAATTGGACATACCCCCCCCCCCATAAACCCACACACACATACATACGCACACGCACACGCACACGCACACGCACACGCACGTACTCTCACCCAGCACCACCTGGTTGTTACAAGATCATTAATACTTTAATAGGCAAAGAGAAAAACCCGCAGGTGATATTTATAGAAAATCAATCCACACATGAATGTCCTGTGTCTGTTGCTTTTGTGAGAATTATATGGTTACCATTAGAACAATGGGGGAGGATACGTCTATAGAGCCTACATTGCTCTGCCTCTTTCTATGTATATGTGTGTATATATATATATATATATATATATATATATATATATATATATATATACATATGATGTATAATGCATTATGCGAGTATAAATCCAAGGGTAACATGTACATCCTATATTTCCTCGTGCGCATTCATGGAGCACCCCCCCTCCCAGCTGTCGGGTATTGCCGGGCTGGCACCCCCTCACGTCACATTCTGGAGGAAATTATATATATATATATATATATATATATATATATGGTGTGACTGACACTGGTCAACATCTGGCAGAAGCGAGGTGGGCTGAAGGTGGCGCCACCAGTACAGTGTTGTCTCTTACTGAGTACAACAATAATAATAAGTAATATTCCCTTCCATATCTTTATACTCACATAATACATTATCCATCACATATATTATATTCAGTCGTGGGTTCGACCACCGACCGAGTCAAACCAATGATGTACAAAATTGATAATAAGGCTGGCCTCAGACAGTGCCTTACCATTACCTACAGTTGGTTGGTTGTTGGAGTTTTACGTCCTGGCAACATGTAAGGAAGGGGCTGTTACCCACAGTTAACCCTGGATTGTATGATATTGATAATAATAATAATAATAAAACACTCACAAAAACACCCAAACCATCACACACATCTCCAAATGACCATAGCTAATTTGCATATTTAGAACTTAACTCTTGCAGGCGGGGATATATATATGCAATGTACTATTTAAATAGTAATAGGTTTCAGGCTCCATGGGTGGATCAAGTTGCTACGGCATGTTCGTCATGTACGTGAGCGGCCTGGTCTCCCAGTGGGGCAGTACTATAAAGTCGCCATGAGTGCGCACTGTCACAAGTCCGTACCCATCCTGATATGACCTTATGTGTTGCTAGGACGTAAAACGACAACAAACAAACACAATCATGTACATGAAATTAATTTATACCGCATCTAAAAAACAACATATCCAGTCCCGTTGGTTAACCATGTCTTTTGCCATGAAATATTCTCAGGAACATTCGTCGCTGATGAGGCTTTGACAACAAGGTGATACATGCTTCTTGACCAAGATTCTGCTGGCGTAGCAGAGTATCATAGCCTTTGACAAGTTTGGGCAATTTGTTATATAGTCGCAGCTTCAGCTAGTTTAGTAGTAACACAGCGGAAGGTGCGGGATGGTCTCCTTCCCAGCCATATATCCTGGTGTTCTATGTGGCAGAATGGTTAGAGTGTCTGACTTTTTTCTAGGTCAGACTCCTAATCTGAAGGTTGGTGGTTTGATTCCCCGTGCCCCCACCTCTGCCAATTTGGATTTCAACTGCTGTGTATAACTTACATCGTCATCAAAGGCCAGTTGCTCTCATAGTCATACCATGTCTATGTGGTGTGGGAGGTTAAAAATCCCTTGGGTCGGTAAAAGTGTAGGCTCGGGCTTTCTATCGACAAACTGTCTAATGGTGAAAACAAGTCTATTCAGACTTATCCATGATATGCAGTATAAATCTTCAAGAAAAATATCCTCCGCTGTACCTTTACTTTAAAGCTGCATAGTCCGATGAAAAAGTCAAATTTTCAAAATAAAATCAATCATCTCGATTTGATTCTACATATCTAACTTAGATCATCATCATCATGCTGTCGGTTGTGATGCGACAAAGACTGTTTTCATTACTTGACTGTCGCTCTCCATTTAGCTCTCTGCTTAGATAGCGGTGCACTTATTAAACATTCGCTGCTGCACTGAGGGGAATACTTAGGCAATTTAATAAGAGCTGTCACTGCAGAAGGCTATCGTGTCAGACTTTTGGCATGCTTGCTCAATATTAATTTGGCATGTTTCAATTGTTTGCACTTCAAATATCTCGAAAGTTAGTGATTTAAATTTGCTTCTCTGAGTCTTTAAGGTATATTGTTGTTGAATCCTAATGTGTATTCTATGAACTACCCGCAAAGCTACCTTTAGAGACTTGGGCACGACAACAGTCGATATATTTATTTGCTTAAAGCTGCATAGTCTGATGAAATATCATATTTTCAAAACCAAACCAATTATCTAGATTTGATTGTACATATCTAACTTAGATACCGATGCACTTATTAAGCATTCATTTCTGCGTAGAAGGCAATACTGAGTCAATTTAACAGAACCTGTTACTGCAGAAGTCTATGGTGTCAGAGTTTTGGCAAGCTTGCCCAAACTAATTTTCCATGTTTGCACTCAAAATATCTCAAAAGTTTACCATTTGAAATAAAAGTAACTTTGAACTAATGTAAAGTAGATACTACTGATCGATCTAATATATTTATCTCAGAAAGAAATACAGAAATTCCAAAACATCGGACTATGCAACTTTAACATATTGCATTCTTTAATATATATCTGACCACCCGAGCAGGTCTGGAGGCGGTAGTTGGTATCAGGGTGGCCAGGAACCACTCACAGGTGGCGCTGTAGTGGCAGAAGCAGGAACTAACTCCTATAACAGTAGGATAGTAGGTAATAACTATACATAGAAGAGAACTGGTAAGTGGTAGTCTCCTTGTTTACATTCCCATAATAGATTATAGAGCAAATATATACAAGAAAGATATCTATGCAATGACATAAGTACTACAATTTCTTTCCAAGCAAATGTCCAACTGGTGTCGAAATGCTTTACACTTACCACACACCATCCCAGACATTGCTCTGATCATTCTCACACGGACAAAGAACTGAATAATCCCATTCATTTCTAATTTGAATTAATTAGCTATCAGTATCATTTGAGAGGTAGATCATGCACCAGTCCAATATATAAATTATATATATATATATATATATATATATATATATATATATGTGATGTATAAGCACTATGCGAGCATAAAGCCGAGTAAGGGATTTTGTATATGTTTATTATATTATATTATTCTGATATTATATTATTAGCCAATGGGCTCTCTGCATGTATTTGCTCCTTACTCATACGGGTACTGGTGGCCCCACCACCGCCCAACCATACTTCCAGCACTAACATTGTTACTTGCTCCCGGAACTTTTTGCGGTTGCGGAATATATGCGGTTGACACAAAATGCATGGAGGGTGGGGTCTGGGTGGGGGCGCCACCACCGTCGTAAGAAATAACATAGAACATATATACATCCGAATTTCCACTAATTTATATGTGTATAAGTTCTTTTACACACACACACATATATATATATACATATATATTTATGGTTTCACAAACTCGCCTTTCACTTCTGAACACATTACGAATTTCACAAACCCATCCTATATGAGTTTCTGAACATATTACAGAGTTCAGAAACCCACAGTGCACTCACTACGCACGAGTTTATATAATGTGAATAGGTTATGGAATAAAAGGGACAAGGTGGTTAGTTATAATATTTCTTAACCTGGCTGGATGTGCAGTATTTATTGCCTGCCGTCTATGTACCTTATTCGATTAATGCAAATGCCAGAAGCTGTTGGGTAGATGACCGATTAGTCATATAAACAGCCAATATCACAATGGGAATGGGCTCTTGTCAGATCACCAAAGTTAGGCAATAGTGAGCCTGGCCAAGATTTGGATGTATGGCCACCCAGGAATACAAGGCGCTGTAGACACCATCCTGATACAGGCCTATCACAAACAATTCCAGTAGTGGATGAGTAATAAGAAATAACCTCTGCTTAATGGATGGTGCAATATATATATATATATATATATATATATATATATATACTTACATATATATATATATATATATATATATATATATGAGACTGTCTCAAAAGGTGCTAAGCAATATGAGACAAAACTTTGTCCATTGTAACGATCAACATACTAATAGTAAGTATTACTATCTGCTTATGCATTTGCTCAGGATAAACTCATTTGCTTTTTACATGGTGTTTCATAATCCCAATAGAATACATATTGATTTGAAGCAAATGTCCTTTTGTTTTAAGTGTAACCGTTTCTGTGCTGTTTTGTGTCAATCGTTATAATGGACCCAAAAAAAAAGAGTTATCACCTTTTGAGACAGGCTCATATATGTATATGAGTATATATATATTACATCACTGTATATAATGCAGATATATGTACATAAAATGTATGGTTGATTAAGCAGGGATATTTCTTATTACCAATCCATGACTGTAATGTGTAGGCTCATAACAGGATGTTGTCTACAGCACCATGTATTCCTGGGTGACCACCCGTCCAAATCTTGACAAGGCTCAACATTGCCAAACTTCAGTGATCTGATGAGAGCCAGTGTTTCCATCGTAATATACTGGCTGTATATGTGACCAATCGGTCATCTACACCACACAGCTTCTGGCACGGTCAGACCCAGTACGTACCTGCTGCCATGGTGCCGTATGCCAGTCAGTGTCTCCTGTGTACCTGGTTCTTGGCTGGTTTTGGTAAAGTCGCACAAGGAGGCGGGATGGCCGGTTCACAGCGGGATCTCATTGGTGAGAACTCCCGTAGCGCATAGCCACCGTGTGGATAAATAACAGCCTAACACGTCCAGGCACGGCAAAGATTCAAGTTCAACTCCAAAAAGAACCTGTCAGTAGTCAGCATTCGGCGCACAGTGTCAGGTGTGTGTGTGGTGTGTGTGGTGTGTGTGGTATGTGTGGTGATCCAGGGAGTGCTTCTTACTGCTGATGACAACCAAGTCCGTGTGTTTAGTGTGTGGTGTCTGTGATGTGTGTTGACGGCCGACACGGTGTGCAATGTCCAAGACGTGTGTTCGCAGCGCCCCCTGCTGACCTTGCCGAGCAATGCCCCCCCGCCCCGACCCCACCCCATCCCTACACCTTCCACCTCCACCTTCCACCTCCACCTCCACCCCCAACCCCACCACCCACAATCCTAACCCACCATTGGTGGCCGTCTTCCCCAGGTACACAGGGGTAAACGCCCCGAATGTACCTACTCAGCGGAGGAGGGTTGGAGGGTGGGAGGGTGGGAGGGTGGGAGGGTGGGAGGGTGGGAGCACAGGGGTGGGAGCGGCGCCGAAGGGTGGGAGGGTGGGAGGGTGGGAGGGTGGGGTAGGAGTGCTTAGCCCCGCCCACAGCGGCCCGCGGTGAGCTGCCATTGGTGGAGAGGCGGGCGTTACATAACAAAGCCGGGTTATCCGATTGGGCGGGCCGGAGCACGGTGACCAGTGATATAGCCGAGAGGCTCGACACTGTCAGCTGTCCGTGCGTTACGCCTGCTCCTCACAAGGCCGTCACTGTGTAGTGTTACTATTGTAGTGCTGGGGAAGAGCGCTTTGCAATTCTCTACCATTTTCTCTCTGTGTCCTCTGTGTATGTCTGTCTCTCCGTGTCTCGCAATGGCTTTCCATGTCTCTCATTGTCTCTTTGTTTCTCTCCGTCGCCCTGTGTCTCCCTGAATGTCAATCTCTGTCTCTCTCCCTATCTCTGCGCCTCCGTGTCTGTTTGTCTACGCCTCCCTGTCTCGCATGCCTCACCATGTCTCTCACCGGCTCTCTGTTTCTCCCCCTGCATGTCAATCTCCGTCTCTCTCCCTGCCTCTCTCAATCTCCGGCTCTCTCATTTTCTCTCTATTTCTCGTTCTTCCCTCCCCACCCCCCACTCTCCCTCTCTCGCTCTCTCGTTCGTGGTGAGGAGGTGGAGGAAGGGCGAAGAAAGAGTGGAGTGAGGAGGGAGAATGGAGGTGGAGGGAGGGTGGAAGTGGAGGGTGGCCCCGAAAGTAGAGGTGGAGGGTGGAGGGAGAGTGGAGGTGGAGGGGGGGGGGTGGAGGTGGAGGGTGTAGGGAGAGTAGAGGTGGAGGTTGGAGGGATGGTGGGTGGAGGTGGAGGGGGAAGGGAGAGTGGAGGTGGATGGTGGAGGGAGGTGGGAAGGAGGGTGGAGGGGGTGGAGGGAGGGCGGAGGTGGATCGAGGGTGGAGGGAGGGGTGGAGGGAGGGTGGAGGGAGGGTGGAGGCGGAGGGATTTGTGTCAGAAAGCAGTGGGTGTAAAGTGCGCTAAGATCTGCGCACGAACCTTCGCACGAACCTGCGCACAAACCTGCGCACGAACCGTGTCTATAGCCGCTAAGCAGACCGGTAAAGGAAGCTACGTTTGAGACAAAGCGCAGTACTCGAGTTCTGGTAACTGATTAACTCATTTCACGGCAGTCACTGCGGTGGTTGTCGGCCGACTGGGTCACTGGCCGACTGGGTCACTGGCCGACTGGGGCACAGGGCCGACTGGGTCACTAGCCGACTAGGTCACTGGCCGACTGGGTCACTGACCGACTGGGTCACTGGCTGACTGGGTCGCAGGGCCGACTGAGTCACTGGTCGACTAGGACATGCCATTCAATTCTATAGGGAAATACTATGTATTCTAATTGCTCCCACATTTGCTTGGTGAAACTGTTTCCCCAGGCATAATTTCTTCCGATGACACCCGCCTCGCACGAATTCAGTATTAGTCGTCTTTTTTGTTTTGTTAGATTTACGTATTTTGTTTGTGCATGGGAGAGAGGGGAGAGAGGGGAGAGAGTGAGAGGGGAGAGAGAGGGGAGAGGGGAGAGGGGGGGACAGGGAGAGGGAGGGATAGCAAGAGAGAAGGGGGAGGAAAAAGGAGAGCGAGGGGGGAAGGGAGAGCGAGGGGGAGAGGGAGGGACAGTGATGGATAGATGGGGAGAGACTGGGAGAGAGGGCGAGAGGGACAGAGGGAGAGCGGGAAGGAGAAGGAGAGAGAGGGAGAGAGAGGGAGAGCGGGAGAGAGGGAGGGAGAGAGAGAGAGAGGAAGAGAGAGAGAACACCCAAGGAATGAAATATCAATTTGTTTGCGTTTTAATTAATTTTCACCGTTCTGCATGGTGGGCTCCCCATAATACCCGGGGGTGTACACGCAATGTGTGTGACACGTATACCCTGATACCGGCTTGCTAATAAATATGTCACAATTGGGAAGGCGACTAAGTCAACAGGCTCTTTACCAGCTGCCTGACTCCAGCACAATGATGCAGAGGGAAGTGAATGATGTGTCATTGGGCGACACGTGGCGGCGGGATGTCGCCCACTTTAACGACATTGTTTTCTGGATTGCCGCCTTCTTTGTGTGTTTGTTTATTAATTAACATATGTGATGTATAACGTATTATACGAGTATAAATATACGTAAGGCAATAATACTTATTATTCTTGTTATCCTCCGTAAGATACAACACTTTACCAATGGCGCCATCTCGCCCACCTCACCTCCCCCGGATGTTGTCCAGTGTCTGTCACACCTGAGGATATATATAGTAAGTTATACGAGACTTATCTGGGTATAGTTGAAGGATAACTTCTATTTTACCGAGGGCTTAGCCCCCTGGGTAGTCGCAGTACAGGGAGATGAAGCAGGTCCGGTCTCAAGTCAATTTTTACCTAGTTAATTAAGGAGGGTGATAATACAGCCAATTGTCTATTTAGCTGACTTAGTTCATAACATATAATTATAAATAATTCAGTTTTCTTCTGTGTCGCTTGGAGAGGGTGGGTGGGCCCTGTGCTGTGACTACCCAGGGGCTAAACCCTCGCTAAAACAGAAGTTATCCTTCAACTATACCCAGGTACTCGTACAACTTACCCTATTTTAACTCGGGCTGTAGCCTCCAGGGCATTCACAGACCAGGGAGATTTTTATGTAACGAGTATATTACCCGACTTCCTCAGACGGGATGGCCAAATGAGTTAGAGCGTCCGTCTCCCGTGTTGGTAGATTGTGGGATCGTGGGTTCGAACCCTGGTCGAGACAAACCAATGACTTTAAAATGTATACTTGTCGCTTCCTAGCCTGGTGCTCAGCATTATTAGGATAGGGCAAGGACTGGTTGGCTCAGTGTCAGAATAATGTGACTGAGTGGGATATCAGGTCATGGTGCTGGTGGCCTGGTCTTCCAGTGGGGCAGCACTATAAAGTTGCCATGAGTGCGCACTGTCACAAGTCGGTACCCGTCCTGATATGACCTTAGATGTTGCTAGGATGTAAAACAACAACAAACAAACCTTATTTTTAAAGGTTTTCCCATTAAACAGACAACTTGTTGGTATAGTCATATGTCTTAGCTATTATATTTCTTGCCATGGTGACAGAGTGCCTTTGGGTTGTTTGTTTGTTGGAGTTTTATGTCCTGGCAACATCTAAGGTCATATAAAGACGGTGCGGTGTCCCTTTGGATGACTTACTACAGATGTCAGTTAAAACCATGTAGGTGAACAACCATTTGTTATAGTACTATTCTATTACCCGGCCCAGCCTGTAATGTCTGTTCTCAACACTCCTTTACATAGCCTGGTTGGACTCATGTGTCGTCCAACAGCCTCTTGGTTACTTTGCTCCTTTTCTCAACCTTATTATTATGAAGGGCGAAGGCTCTGGCTGTCTTCTAGCCTGCATGTTTTAATATACTATTTACACATAATCCCAGGACTATAGCCTTACAGTTACAAGCTCCGCACCTCATTGCGAGTGAAGCCTTTATACTTTCGAATTGATACCCCCTCTATCTAGCAAGTGAACAGTCCATCTTGCTAACTTATTCCTGGATATTGGTGCATGGGGGTACACATAACTAACTAATAGTTGTTTGCCCAAACGCATGTCTTTTGTATGACTTAGATAGGCTTTCAGAGCTCTATCTACACTGATTCTTGGACAAGCATCATAAGCAAACAATAACGATGACGACACTGGAGCTCCAAGTCTATTTGATTTTAGAAATGTTTTTGGATGGAAAGTCAACTCTTTTCCTTGTTCTTCCATCCCCACAATTGAGCTCAACAATTGTTTGGACTCTGTGACCCATTACTAGGAGTAGTAATATGTCTAACTTAAGTGTAAGGTCTCTGAGGTTCACGTTCTTATTCCCCGGCTAGTCCCGTAATGTGTCAAACACCTTATTAAATACCTTATCTGGAGCATTTTAAGTTTGGGAGAGTTTCTCACATACCCCGACCGCATCAACCAATATATCAACTGTTTTTTTCCAACCAATTGCCGCTTGAGCCTCTGCCGTCAAATCGTTGCCCCGGGTGCATATGGGAGGGAACCCTTCATCACGCTTAGGCACGACTGGCATGGATCGGCAATGCTGTCATATTGTTAAGCCTGAAACCCTGCTCTATGCGGTGGAACCCGTCAACACATTAACATGTAGTGTGGGCGTGTGTGGCCTGTATGGCCAGCGTTGAATGGCAATACCCTCATAGTTCTTTAAGCCGAGAACCAGACGCTTTCACAACGGAAACCGTCAAAACGTTATGTTTTTGCATGGTTGGTCTCACCCGCCGGCATCGTAATTTTTCATATGGCTGTGATTTCATCCCTTGGCCTAATACATAGTCTATAGCGTTGGCTGTTTCGATCATGGTTAGATCAGTAGTCGGAAGCTTAACCGACATGACCATGGTTTTTCTTGTCATAATGCCTAACCAAGTGTATGACCCCGTGAGGAGTAGAACCCAAGCATTCAAGCTTTTGGTCATTTTAGACTTACCATCGTGGGCATGGCTGTTATTGCCAGCCAGGATCATGAATTCTTTCCATACGGCGGTTAAGCCAGAAAGGTATCAGAAAGCTACTGATCACATCCATAGCCTAAACACAAAGCATTGGCTGCATCGATCGGTAGATCGGTGGTTGGAAGCTTAACCGATGCGATTGTGGTTATTGGTTGTAATGCATAACCAAGGGTATGACCCCCTGAGGAGTAGAACCCATGCATTCAAGCTTTTGGTCATTTTAGACTTACCGTACCAATGACCATGGCTGGTATTGCCGGTCAGGATCGAGAATTCTTTCCATATGGCAGTTAAGCCGGAAAGGTAGCAGAAAGCTACTGATCACGTCCATAGCCTAAACGCAAGGCGCTGGCTGCATTGATCGGCAGATCGGTGGTCGGTGCAGAACCAACACGACCATGGTTATTGGTCATAATGCAACCCTTAGGTGTGACCCCATGAGGAGTAGAACCCATTGCATTAAGCTTTTGGTCGTTTAATCCGTGCATAACATAAGGAAACATTTGAATCCCAATACAACCTCTGAGGCTCATGAACATAGGGGTGCAGACTGTAAACAAAGGAACTGGGTCAGGACGCTATACTGCGCGAGCTTATGTATCGCTCGGTAAGCTCTCCACTTAAACGTTAAATCTGAATGAATTAAAGCCGCATTTGCCAAGAATTAAAGCATTACTATTTTCTTGGTTCATTAATAAACACATTAATATGAAACAATACTCTCACTAAAGCTCTTAATGACATGAAAACAAGCAAAAACTAACCTTGAAACACACAGCGTGTGCCCGCTGTGCTTGGATTTATACTAATTGATTTGAGACCAGGGGCCATATGCAGGACGCGGTGTTAGCGTCGGTTGGTGTTAGCCGGTAAACGTGTATAGCTAACACCGGCCACGCGAAGTATGTCACGCCGTATGCAGAGGCGCCTAAACGGGGCGTGTTAGCTAAACAAGAATCTGGTTCCCGGCGAGCACCGCTATTTCCCGATTCAACAATATTAATTTCGCCGCCGATATAGCCGGGTACCAGCGAGCACTGCGGCGGGTCGCGACGGCGATTTCTTTAGTTTACATTCGTCGATTCGGCAATATGAATAAATATGAATAACGCTGCCAATTAAATACGCAATAAGTGAAATTTTATCATATTTAACAGAATTAGATACGCAATAAGTGAGATTTCATGAAATTAACCCTAAATTCGAAGCAATATTAATGCTGCCGCCGTAACGGCGGCGATATTAATAGTTATATTTTCGAATCGACGAACGTAAAGTAAACAAATCGCCGCAGCCGCCGCTTTCCATAGCAGGTATAGCGAGTGCATTCGGCCCAAATCTATTCAATGCTGTCATATTTAACAGAATTAGATACGCAATAAGTGACATTTGATGAAATTAACCCTAAATTCGAAGCAATATTAACGCTGCTGCCATAACGGCGGCGATATTAATAGTTATATTTTCGAATCGACGAAGGTACAGTCAACAAGCTGCCGCCGCCGCCAGTATGGAAAGCGACGTCGATGCGGCGGCAGCGGCGATTTGTTTACTTTAGGTTCGTCGATTTGACAATATTAACATCTCCGCCAATGCGGCGGCAGCGTTAATATTGCTTCGGATTTAGGGTTAATTTAATTAAATTTCACTTATTGCGTCTGTAATTCTGTTAAATATGATAGCATTGAATAGATTTGGCCACAACCTTATGCTAACACCACCCTTAAACGTCATATGAAACGGGGTTAGTGTCGCGGACCTTAAACGTGCGGTGTTAGGCCTATCACTGACTCGTGCATACCGACTTTTCGGCGCTAAACCAGAAATCCCCTCTAAACGCGTTTTGGCTCGCTAACACTGACTCCTGCATATGGCCCCTGAACTGCTTCATCTCCCTGGGCTGTGGTAAAATATATTTAAATAGAACACAGGACGCTCGGAGGGATTAAAGGACTTTTTATTAAAGTCCGACTACAGGATGAAATCAAAGCGCAAAATGTCAATCACCTGTGCAGCAGGCGCGCGCGCTGCCCAATGGGCGCAGAGCCAGACAATGGATTAAACCAAATGATAGTAACAATGCAATGCAAGCAAATTGCGCGGTGAGATAAAGTCAAAGGACATAGTGATGTAACGCAAGCAAATTGCGCAGCCAGTTAACGTCAATGGTGTAGTCCTGCAAATTGCGCGGCCATGTTAACAATCAATAGGTAAAGTTAAATGTGGGCATTGAACCCAGTACCTGCCGGGGGAAGAGGGTGGCACGCCGGCCCGCCAGTGGGCGGCGCGCCCTCCCCCCACGCGCTCAGCGTCCCCCCCCCCAATGTCCTGAGGGATGGGTGGGAGAGGTCAAGCTCGTTCTCCGCCATGATGGCGTGAGATACGGAAAATGCGCTAGGGCAGAGCAGCTCTGACCAGTGTGAGTTGGATGCACGCTGGCCGCCGAGTGGCGAGCCGTTGGGAGGCGTTGGTAGGAGAGAGGGGCCGTTGCCTCCCCCCGCCTTATCTTAATGGTGACACGGACGGTTGCGCGCCGTCGTGCTTCGCCGCCGCGGGCCGGCCGGGCTCCGCGCCGGCTGACAGCTCCCAGGGGCTGTTCCCCCCCCCCCCCCCACCTCCCGCCTTTGATGGTAAGGGTGATGGACGGGGCAGGCGCCCGGCGCATCTTCCTCTGTGCTGTGTCTTTTTAAATCCCAGCGGCGAGCCGCTGGGTACATATATGTCATATATTGAAAACCAGAGTCCATCAAGCCTCAGTATCCATATCGGGTAATAACTGCGCATTATACGTTATAGCATACCTTTCTACAGATTCCCATAACAACAGCAAGGTTTACTTATGCACATACAGTAAAACCTCTCTAATCGACCACCTCCACAGATCAACCACTCAATCGCTTTATTTGGGTCCCTGACATTTAGTTTTGAAACCTGACATGCAGCGACTAAAGGCAAATACGCAATTGTTGATTAAAAATAATTAGGCTAACCCTTACGCACTCTTGCCTAATTAAAAGAGGTGCTTTGCCCGGGAAATGAATGAACGCTGCCACCAAATGAAAATCCCCCACTCGTCTCTGGTATATTAGCACCATGCGCGCATGTGTGTAATTGCACACAAAGGGACACTTCCGGCACTGCGGGGGTACTTCCGGTAGCGGTAGCTTGTTGCCACGCAACGGAGCGTAGCATCCGTGCAACAAGCAGCCAGCGCTGCACATGACCCTGATCACGTGCCTTTTCAGCAGGGAGGCTGTTCTTCATTGCACATGTGTCTATTCTTGCACATGTGTCTATTCTTGCACATGTGTCTATTCTTGCACATGTGTCTATTCTTGCACATGTGTCTATTCTTTGTACTTGGGGTGGACGTGGTAGCCGAATAGATATAGTACAGGTTTCCCATGCAGAAGGTCAGGAGTTGGCTTTCCGGTCGAGTCAAACCAATGCCTTACAAAATTGATACGTGTCGCTACCTAGTCTGGCGTTTGGCATTACCGGGATAGGACAAGGACTGGTTAGCTCAGTATCAGGATAATGTGACTGGGTGGGAAATCGAGTCACGATGCCAGTAACCTGGTTTTTCAGTGAGGCAGCACTATAAAGTCACCAAGAATGTGCACTGTCACAAGTTGATCATCATCCTGATATGACACGACTTAAAACCCCAACAAACAAACAATTTCTGCTCGATCGAACTGCAGTAGTGCCATATGAAGTGACCAGAATTTACATCCATAGTGCCGAACGCAATTATCATTTAAGAGCATGTACAGATTTTATTTCATTTACGTGCAGGCAACATAATACTAGTCATCGTGGGTGGGTGGAGTAATTTCAAATCACTCGACTCAGCCTCATACATATATATGCAAGTCGCAGTCCTGTGCAGAAGCGCTGCACAATAGACGAGATCGCCATTCCGACTGCGTCTGCGCTGAAAACGGTGTCGAGAGAAAAACAAAGGCGTACGGCCATTGAGTTTGCCGATGCGCATAGGGCAAAACTTCGATTTTATTCCAAATTAATTTTTTAAATACATAACAATTTGGCATAAACATGGATGCACACATGCAATATAATGATATAATGCATATATTTAAGACAAAACTACCCATAGTGAAGCATTTTGAGCTAAGAAAAATACAATTCCATACAAAACAATGTCACTTTTACTAGAGTTTTAGGCTGATTTCCACATCACCATTATTAATTCTTGTTCTAAATATTAAAATGCAAAATGTGTCAACAAAAGCTTGTTTCTGAGAAATATATAACCAATATCTGATTAACCCTACTCATTTCCTAGCTCTACATATGTCATTAACCATAGGATATAAATAATAATGAATATAAATAAGTAAAACTGACTCAGGCTATGGCTCTAACACTACTCTGAGTGACCAGATTTCTCTTGATCTAAATGCAGATGGCATAAGTCATGCTGATTAGATTGGTGTAAATGCAATGCTAGATAAAAGATTAACATCTTAATTTATTATACTTTTTTTTTTGGTTGATATTCTATGTTTCAAACAAGAACTGAGATTAGCTGAATCTAGCACATTTCATAGCTGCACCCAGTGTATTATTAGCATTTGTCATGTGCTTCTCCTGGGGTTGTTTTGCTTTTACACATACCACAATGCACCGCGAGGCTGGAATGAGGAACTAGTCTATGCAGGCCGCGTGGCGCCGCGTAGAGGAGGCGGGGGGGGGGGGGGGGGGGGGGGGGGGGGTGAGGGGAGGGGTGGTGCCCTCTGACTTTCTGGGTGGGACTGGGTTGTGTCATGTGTTGGGTTTGTCCTTGGCTGTGGTTCCCTGAGCTTTCCAGTGAGTATGATAACGTCGTATCTACACACTGCGCTGACCATATCTACCCGTGGTCAACAACACTGCGGCCACAGTTAGATAAGTTAGCTCATCTACCGAGAGGGAGAGTGGAGAGGGGGGGGGGGGCAAAGGGAGAAGGGGGGGGGGGGGGGCGAGCGGAGGGAGGGGGCGGAGGAGAGAGCGGAGGAGAACGAGAGAATGTGAGGGAGGAAAGCAGAGGGATGGGAAGGGACTGGGAGGGAGAGGAGAGAGAAGAGAGGAGAGCGGAGAGAGGAGAGAGGAGAGATGAGAGGAGAGAGGAGAGAGGAGGGACATGGGGAGAGAGAGGAGAGAAAGCCAGGCTGGGGGGGGGTGGGGAGGGGAGGGGGGAGGGGGCAAGGGGAGAGAGGAGGGGAGAGGGGAAATAGAAATAGCATAGAGTAGACATGAGTGAGATAGGGTAAAGGGAGGGGGGAAGAGGGGGGGGGAGAAAGAGAGAGTACAGAGAGAGACAGGCAAGAGGGGGGAGAGGAGACAGGAGGATAGAGGAAAGAGAATAGAGAGGGAAGAAAGTGAGGGGGAAGCAGGGAGAGGCAGGGAGGGAGAGGAGGAGAAAGAGAGAGAGAAAGAGAGGGAGAGAAGGAGAGGGGGAGAGGGGAGAGGGAGGGAGGGAGGGGAGGGAGAGAGGGAGGGAGAGAGAGGGAAGGAGAGGGAGAGGGAGAGAGAGAGAGAAAGAGAGAGAAAGATAGAGAGGGAGAGAGAAAGAGAGGGGGAGAGAGTAGAGAGGGAGAGAGGGAGGGAGAGGCGGAGAGAGTAGGGAGGAGGGAGAGGAGGAGAGGCCGGAGAGTAGGGACGGAGGGAGAGGCGGGAGTGGCGGAGAGAGTAGAGAGTGAATGAGAGGAGGGAGAGGTGGAGAGAGTAGAGAGGGAGGGAGAGGAGGGAGAGGTTAAAGAGGGAGGGAGAGGAGGGGGGCGGAGAGAGGGGAGAGGGAGGGAGAGGCGGAGAGAGTAGAGAGGGAAGGAGGGGAGGAGAGGGTAGAGATGGAGGGAGAGGAGGGGGAGGCGGAGAAAGAGGAGAGGGAGGGAGAGGCGGAGAGAGTAGAGAGGGAGGGACAGGGAAAGAAACGCAGGAAGAGGCAGGAAGAGGCAGAGAGAGAGAGAGAGGAAGAGGCAGGGAGTCGCTGGCGAGCCATCTGTTTCTGCACTTCAAAGAGTAACACGCTGCGGTGGGTGGCAGGACGAGATCTGCGCGCAGATAGCTGAACGCCTTTATAGAAAAGCGAATGAGAAGTCAACGCGTCGACTGTGAGTGTTTGGGTGAGGTGCTGAGAGTTGACTTTGAGCCTTTGTTGACCCGACTTTGTACTACTCCCCCCAACACCCCCAACTCCCCCAACACCCCCCCCCCCTCCCCCAACACCGAACCCACCAGACCGCCGTGGTTTACTTATGATTTCCTTTTCCACAACAAGAAATGCGGTAGTGAAATGCAAAAATCGATGATTTTGCATTTTTTTCTCTCACCACACACCCCTCCACATTAATTTTTTTTTGTTATTATCCAAATTCTTTCTAAGTTTAAACTTTAAATCTAAAGAAGAAGAAAATGTATTTCTTGCTCACGATTAATTTTTTTGTAGGCTTTGGTTGAGGAGTGGTATTATTTTCTAGTAAAG
>CM059189.1:41299210-41336710 GCA_030323885.1 Branchipolynoe longqiensis
GGCCGACCATTTCCACCAAATTATATAAATGAGTCCTGTGTGTGTGTGTCTGCATGTGTGTACGTGTGTGTATGTGTATGTATGTGTGTATGTGTGTATGTGTGTCTATGTCTCTGTGTGTGTATGTGTATGTGTATGTGTGTGTTTGTGTGTATGTGTATGTGTGTCTGTGTTTGTGTGTGTGTCTGTGTGTGTCTGTGTGTGTATGTGTGCATGAGTGTGTATGTGTGTGTCTGTGTGTGTATGTGTGCATGTGTGTATGTTTGTTTGTTTGTTGTTGTTTTACGTCCTAGCAACATCTAAGGTCATATCAGGACGGGTACCGACTTGCGACAGTGCGCACTCATGGCGACTTTATAGTGCTGTCCCACTGGGAAACCAGGCCACCGGCACCATGACCTGGTATCCCACTCAGTCACATTATCCTGACACTGAGCACACCAGCCCTTGCCCTGTCCTAATAATGCCGAGTGCCTGGCTAGGAAGCGACAAGCACCAATTTTCAAGTCATTGGTTTGACTCGACCAAGGTTTGAACCCACGACCCCACGATCTACCAGCACGGGAGACGGACGCTCCAACTCATTCGGCCATCCCATCTGTGTGTATGTGTGTGTCTCTGTGTGTATGTATGTGTGTCTGTGTGTGTCTGTGTGTGTTTGTCTATGTGTGTCTGTGTGTATGTGTGTCTGTGTGTGTTTGTGTGTGTGTCTGTGTGTGGCTGTATGTGTATGTGTCTGTGTGTGGGTGTGTATGTGTGTGTCTGTGTGTATGTGTGTGTCTGTGTGTATGTGTGCACATCTGTGTATCTGTGTGTCTGTGTGTGTATGTGTGTGTCTGAGCGTGTGTGTGTGTGGTTATTCACTGGATAATCAATGTTGTAAGTCTTCGATTTGACTCCGCCGGAGATTGATCCCACGACCTACCTCGTGATAAGTAGGCGCCTTAACCATCCGGCCATTCCTGCTGGTATTGCTATCACTAGTGTAAATAGTGTGTGATTTAATTTCAATGTAATCTATATTATTATGTTTCCTGTGAAACTTCGTGTCTAACCCTACTTTCACGGCAGATACAAGTGCGATGTGCTCAATTTGTTTTATGCAACGGCTGCAACTGTATTTAGCACTGTAACCCTATACTTTTCCGTCCTGATATGACCTTAGATGTTGCCTGGAAGTAAAACTCCAACAACCAACCGACCAACCAATCCTATACTTTTACTTACTGCTTGTGTATTTGCATTTTTCTATTTTTTAAATCTTGTATAACTAACTGCACCGCTCACAGCTGGAAGATCAGTGCTGCAGCACTGAGAAATGACATCCATATGAAAAAAAATTCATTTACAAAATAAAAGTGCCAATTGTTCAAAGGACATCAATTTCGTCTTTGCTATAGATATACACATTTGGTAGAGTAGGATTTTTCAGTTTGTGTGCTCTCTTTGAAAGTTCATAATCCGATAATATTTAGCCCAACCGAGATTTGATCATGTACACTGATCGTCGATACTGCTGCACTCATTCAAGATCGATCGCAGTTGCTCGGCTGTGGATAAGTTGTCGCTCTCGAAAACAGGTAAACAAGGCCTATATATGCCCAGATATGCAGGTATTGCAGGTATTGCAATACCTCAGGGAGTTTGATGCCCCTGGCCTGCAGAGTTGTAAACCACTGCCTTGTGGTACAGGTTCTCGATAGAACCGAAGGCTAAGGGAGCAAACCCTCAACAGAAAACCATGTTACTTTTGCAGCATTAAGGGCGGTTGATGTATGGAACTCCCAACATCTCCCGACCAGCCACTGCAGGGACAAATAGTTTTGCACCTGTCTGGACATGTTCTTGTCGGTGTGAAACCTCTATTTGTCCCAGAGAGAGTGCCACTGGTAACTTTCAAAAGCCAGCAGCACTTCAACACTTTTGTAGGCAGCTTTCATGAAATGTACAACTGCGCAAACATCCCTCTCACAGAAGAGAGCTAAATGGAGAGCGGCAGTCAAGTAAAGAAAGCAGTCTTTGTCGCATCACAACCGACAGCATGATGATGATGATGATTTTGCAATCCACGCCAAAATTAAAGTAAAATGTTTCCACTTCAAATTTCTACCAAGGTAACCATTTGAAATAAAAGTTACTTCAAATTGAAGTTACATTTTAACAATCAACCTAATACCAGAGAGCGTGTATATAAACAGATGAGAGGGACAACTCCCGCGAAAAACGGTAACACAGGCTACAGTGGCGTTCCTGGCGGTTAGTGTTGAACAAGCCTTGAGTTTGCCGGTACGCTCAGTGCAAAACATTTGTTTTTATTCAAAATTAATAGAAATCCAGAACCCTAACTTTATAAATTCAATATAATCTTGTTGGTACACATGTTTTCTATATGTGTACTAAGCGGCTTGTTTCTATTTGGTGTAGTTTTAGAGATATTTCACTTTTTCTGTAGGAAGATTGCACACGACCATTGACAATGCCTTGAGTTTGCCGTACGCGTAGTGAAAAACGTCAGTTTTATTCCAAATTAATAGAAATCCAGAACCCTAACCATATCAATTTAATATAATCTTGTTGGTAAACATGTTTTCTATGTGTATTCCAATCAGTTTGTTTCTAGGTGGTGTTAGTTTTAGAGATATTTCACTTTTTCTGTAGGAAGATTGCACACAACCATTGACAATGCCTTGAGTTTGCCATACGCGTAGTGAAAAACGTCAGTTCTATTCCAAATTAATAGAAATCCAGAACCCTAACCATATCAATTTAATATAATCTTGTTGGTAAACATGTTTTCTATGTGTATTCCAATCAGTTTGTTTCTAGGTGGTGTAGTTTTAGAGATATTTCACTTTTTCTGGATGAAGATTGCACACGACCATTGACAATGCCTTGAGTTTGACAGCTGTGTCATACACTGTTCAACAACCACCACTTGGAGCACCACAGTCGGCAGATGTTACATGCTCTAGTATGGGAGTTGTCCCTCTCATCTGTTTATATACAAGCTCTCTGCTAATACATTCATCTAAGACAATACGCAGAAACTAAAAACTACCGGATTATGTTACTATAAAACAACGAATTATCACAACAAATTCGGTAGTTACATTGAGATGTATATAATCACGGGAAACCAATTTCATCTTGGTATGATCGAATTGACATATTTGAAATAATTTCATTTTTTTAATGTCGTGTTTCCCCCTAGAAAGGGGAATTATCCCGTAGGAGATGCGGTAGTTAGATGGAAATGAAAGAGGTTTGAGTAATATACCCGCTAGGGCACTTACTGCTGGGTGATTATGTGGATGAGGGGTTTCAAAGGTTATGAATGTGCACTATTTGTGTTATGTTGCTACACTGCCTTTAATCTTGTAATTTGTTATTGTTGTTAGATTCTTTTTGAGTGGCTTTATTTATTGCTGATATTTTTAAAAAAGTGTTAGTTGCTACCTTTTGGGAGGGTGGAGATTGGTTGGGGGGGGGGGAGATTTTAAAAAGACATGAGACCCAGGAAAGGTTAACAGTTTTTTATGTTGTTTTATTGGGTGGTATGGGTTTTGTGATTAGGTGGAGTGGAGTGGGGAAATTGCCTACATTGCAAACACAAATTTGTGACGGGACGGGATGCAAATGGTAAGGCAGCAGCAAGTAGTAGTATAGATGTTGTAATTTCTTCTTTAACAAAAAATGAAACCATTTCGAGGATATTGCACTGACCCGTTGAACTCAGTGTGCACAGGATAACATGACTGAGTGGTGTATTAGGGTATGATGCCCACAGGATGTGATCTATCACATCGAATCTGGCATTAACTAGAATCTTTGGACAAAATGAGCTATGGTCATGTTCACACCGGACGTGGTGGCCTAATCGGTAGAGCGCAGGCTTCCTATGTGAAAGGTCGGGAGTTCGAATCCCAGCCGAGTCAAACCAATGACTTATCAAATTTATACTTGTCGCTACCTAGCCTGGAGCTCGGCATTAATTGGATAGGACAAGGACTGGTTTGCACAGTATCACGATAATGTGACTGTGTGGGATATTGGGTCATGGGGCCAGCAGCCTGGTTTCCCAGTGCAGGAGCACGAAAAAGGTGTCATGAGAGTGCCCTATCACAAGTCAGTACCCGTCCTGATATTACCTCAGATGTTGGTAGGACGCAAAATAACAACAAACAAACGCATGTTCATATTTCTTAGGTAATGAGTTCCATTTTGATACTATTCCCATCTCTGTAAAGCAACCACCAATCAATCAATCAATCAATCTCTGTATCCCTTCGGTTTACCGACATATTGTCATACTCATACATGTTCCGGAGACATAGCCAAGATGACGAGATTTTGAAAATTGAATGTTAGGACGATTAAAGTTAGAAATGAATATAGTCAAAAATACAATTTCCTTGGTAAACATCATATAACATTTTAAAATGTCACTACAAAAGTATTAATTAAAATCATACCAGAGGTTGTTTTTCATGTTCTTTCACCATTTTACCTACATCTCTATTGTTACTACTCCGTCCTGATATGACCTTAGATGTTGCTAGGACGTAAAACAACAACAAACAAACAAACTATTGTTACTGATTTCTCAAGTCTAGTATAATCTGGTGGTTTTGAAGGTCTGCTATAATATTAATATATTAGGTTGGTCATTATAATCTACTTTGTTTAGTTTGAAGTAACTTTTATTTTAAAAGGTAAACATTGGAGTTATTTAAAGTGTTGAAAATGTATTTTAGTGTGTGCACTGAAATATTTTTCTTATCCACTTTGCAAGCATCAAAGCATAGCATAGAATCACCAGACTGCAATAAATGCTTAATGAGTACAACAGTAGCAAACTGGATACGTAGGGTCAAATCCAGGTAAGTGATGCTTTCATCGCATTGTGCGGCTTCAAAATGATAATTAGGACATCAAAGGCATTCCACGTTATAATAATTATTATATTAATGCATATACGCATATACATACAGCATAGCCCCGTTAAACCAAGCTTGGTTAAACCAACCGATCGGTTAATCCAAACTTTTTTCGGTGGCCCAGCAAAATACTACCATTTATCGGTTAATCCAAAGTCGGTTAATCCAAATTATCGGTTAATCTAAGCCAAATTGTCGGACCCCAGGCCACTTCTGGTACAGTTAAACCAAACTTTCACGTGGTTATAAGGTCATCTGAGACCCCCACCGACTTTTTTATATGATAAATAGTAGTATTTTGGCGGCCGCCGAAAAAAGTTTGGATTAACCAATCGTTTGGTTTAGCCAAGCTTGGTTTAACGGGGTTATAATGTATATACATAAAAAAAACAATAATCAAAGTGTCCACATACATTGTATATTACATTCATAATGCACCCGCGTTTTTGCCAAAGCCAAGTCAAAGTCGAAGCCAAAGCTCGGTTAAACCAACGATCAGTTAATCCAAACAAATTTCTAAGGTCCCTTCAAGTTTGGTTTAACTGGGTTATACTGTATTATTTAGCTGCTACGTCAAGGACAAGACAAGAAGGTATAGTTGTCTGGAACCCACGAAAAGGCCAAACCTTTTATTATTTAAGTCAAAATTTAGGTGGAATGAAGGAAATATCAGCAGAGCGTGGATGCATGCAGGCATCTGTGCTGTAGTAACACGGCTGGCTGCATTCGAGCAGTTGACCAGGAGGCTCAGGTGCTGGTTCCCTAACCAATAGCAGTGGTGGAGGGAATACGAACCAATACGTAATGGCTACAAGTACAAGCGGGTTATATTCTGCATAGAAATATAGTCTTTATGTATTAACTGCCACCCATGAGTGATACAAGTGTATTCCGTCTTAAATAATATTTGCATAATAAAATATACAACATATATATGTGATGTAAATGTATTATACAAGTATAATTAATCGGAAGCTTTCACTCCTTAGTATTATCCTAAGTCATCTACTGTACTGCTCTTACTATTAATTTATCATCGACCATGCGGCCAGCCCAATTGTGATGCCCCCTGTCTGCAAACGCAGTAACTTGTCTGGCCACAGATATTAGGTAGCTAAGCAATGGTCAGTATATAGCAGAGGGAATTGAGATGTGGTAGTGTCCTTGTTTATATTCCCATAATAGATTATAGAGCACATATATTCCATTAAATCATACATGTGGTAATATTTTCATTGACAGGTGTGCTTCGAATTACTGCTGAACCTTGGCCGTTCAAGATGGGTTAGTTGTTGGAGTTTTACATCCTGGCAACATCTAAGGTCATATCAGGACGGGGGCCGGTTAAGATGAAAGGTGATGACAGTGACGCAGTCCTGGTACGGGTAGGAGTACCAGGACACAAAAGGTCAGGCTGGGTCCCGGCGAGTGCAATTACTAGTACTACTAGTAGTAGTAGTAGTAGTACTAGTGCTGCCGCTAGGGCACCTCGGGAGCCCGCCGTAAGCGCGGGTTGCGGCCAGGCTCGATCCTCGTTTATTGACGGATCACTAACAATTCACCGCCGCTGGTTCCCGGTCAAACAAACTCGGCCAGACGCTGTAGTTAAAATGGATGGCCGCTGCACAGGTTGAGCTATAGGCTGGTTGGTTGTTGGAGTCTTGTGTCCTGGAAACATCTAAGGTCATATCAGGACGGGTACTGACTTGTCACAGTGCGCACTCCTGCTGACTTTATAGGTCTGCCCCACTGAAGTGTAAACATGCAAAATTCATCGTGGCATGCTTCTAAAATATCTGACCCCATAGACTTCAACAGGTTCTGTTAATTTGACGACTTAATATGTCCCTCTATATAGCAACGAATACACAATAGATGCCCCAGTATCTAACTTATCCAAGTTGGATTCAAATCTAGATGAGTGCTTTGCTTTCCAAAATTTGATGCTTTTATCGTAATATGCAACTTTAGCAGCACTATAAATAATCGTGACTGTACTTGTAATAGTATTAGTACCATGCCCCCCCCCCCCCCCCCCCTGTCTAACTTAGGGGCAGCTGGTTGCGGGAGGGATTAGTGACCACTCCTTTGAACAAGACTGGCCTCCCCTAATACCATAACCACTCACGCCTCGTCGGGTGAGGACCTGGGACCCGCCGGGAAGCCGCCGGGTACCTGTCGGGCACCAACCGGGGTATCACTGTCACTGGTCGACGGGGCGCCACTTGAACGCTGCTCAGCGCCCCGCCCGGCAAGTGAGACGTTCACACCGCATTCACACCGAGCTCAAAGGACCGGACGGCACCAGCGCAACCTTCCACACTGGTCACCGGCAGGTGTTCACACATTCCAGCGCGCGATGTAATGTCGGGTGTCCTGTGTTGTCAGCTACTAGTACTAAGTAGTAGTAGTAGTAGTGGTAGTAGTAGTAGTAGTAGTACTCGTGGTAGTAGTAGTAGTAGTAGTGGTAGTAGTAGTATTACTACTACTCAGTAGTAGTAGTAGTAGTACTAGTAGTAGTAGTACTAGTAGTAGTAGTAGTAGTATAGTACTAGTAGTACTAGAGTAGTAGTATAGTAGTAGTACAGTAGTATTATAATAGTACTAGTAGTAGTAGTGGTAGTAGTAGTAGTACTAGTAGTAGTAGTACTAGTGGTACTGGTTGTAGTAGTAGTACTAGTAGTAGTGGTAGTAGTAGTAGTAGTGGTAGTACTACTAGTAGTAGTAGTACTAGTAGTAGTAGTACTACTAGTAGTGGTAGTAGTACTAGTAGTAGTAGTAGTACTAGTAGTAGTAGTAGAAGTACTAGTAGTAGTAGTAGTAGTACTAGTAGTAGTAGTACTAGTAGTAGTAGTAGTAGTACTAGTAGTAGTAGTAGTAGTGGTAGTAGTTGGTTAGTTGGTGTGGTTGTTGGGGGTTTTACGTCCTGGCAATATCTATGGTCATATCAGGAAGGGTACCGACTTGTGATAGTGCACACTCATGGTGACTTTATGGTGCTGCCCCACTGGGAATTCTGTATTACTAAAGTAAGGTAGATCATAACAATAAACCTAATGTATTTATCTTTCTTTTTTTTAAAGACAGAAACTCAAAGGCATTGGACTATGCAACTTTAAGTAATGTATTGAATATTTTTTTCAGTTCGGGTGAGGGGGGGATATTGGGGTCATTTGTATGTGCATATATGTGATGTATAATGCATTATCCGAGTATAAATGCAAGGGTAACATGTACATCCTATCTTTCCTCGTGCGCATTGGTGGAGCACCGCCCCCCCTCTCAGCTGTCGGGTATTGCCGGGCGGGCGCCCCCTCGCGTCACACTCTGGAGGAAATTTTTTTATATATACAATTTTATATATATACAGTCCACTCTGTCTATAACGGACACCCATGGGACCCGAGCAAGATCCCGTTATAGAGAGTGATCCGTTATAGGCAGAGATTGACTGACAGAATGGGTTGAAACCAATGTCAACATTTTGCGGAGGTGACGACCAGAGGTGGTGACAACTGACATATGCTCGCCACCTCCAGAGGTGGCAACGAGAGGTGGCGACAGGAGAGGTCGCACCTACAGCATGTCGTTATTGACAGAGAATATTGATCAAATAGGTGAAAAACCGGTTCGTTGTCCGCATAAGACAGTTGTCTGTTAGACACAGAGGCAATGATATTAAATTAGAGGGGTACCGTGACGGGCCCAGCACTTTTTACCGTTATTGACAGAGGGTTGTTATTGACAGAGGCCATAATTGACAGAGTAGACTGTATGTATGTTCATATGAACACATGTAAATATATACATACGCACATATATACATATATAAACACACATACAGACATATAGTACATAATTATATATGCATATATATATATAGTTGGTATATATATATATATCGGTACATATATCAGGGAGTTTGACGCCCCTACCCTGCAGAGTTGTAAACCACTGCCTTGTGGTACAGGTTCTTGACAGAACCGAAGGCTAAGGGAGCAAACCCTAAACAGAAAACCATGTCACTGTGGCAGCATTAAGGGCAGTTGATGTATGGAATGCCCAACATCTCCCGACCAGCCACTGCAGGGACAAATAGCTTTGCGCCTGTCTTGACATGTTCTTGCCGGTGTGAAACGTCTATTTGCTCCCCGAGAGAGTGCCGCTGGTAACTTGCAAAAGCCAGCAGCACTTCAGTTCAACACTTTTGCAGGCAGCTTTCATGAAATGTACAACCGCACATGGAGAGCGGCAGTCAAGTAATGAAAGCAGTCTTTGTCACATCGCGACCGACAGCATGATGATGATGACATATGATATATGTATATATATATGTACATATATGTATATATATGTATTTATATATTTTGAGTATATATATATATATACTCTAGTGGAACTCATGGATGTGCTGTGTGTACGACAGTTAATGGCCGAGGTTCATTGAAAGTTGGCTTAGATCTGTGACCCGCCCTATTGAGTCACGGGAACATAGCACATGCAGGTAGTTCGGTTTCACATTCCGGGATATAATTATTTACTTTTTGTCAATGTCCCATACACATATTTTTTTAGCCATCCCTTTCAGTTAGAGTGCAGCAACCTCACCGCATATTAGTAATCTTCCACGCGTATCCACGAGTGGGACCGGACTCCGTGGCCGAATCGATAGAGCGCAGACCTCCCGTGCGGAAGGTCGGGAGTTCAATCTGTGGTCGAGTCAAACCAATGGCTTACAAAATTGATACTTGTCGCTTACTAGCCAGGTGCTCATCATTTTTACGGTAAGGCAAGAAGGACTGGTTGGGTTGGTGTCAGGATAATGTGACTAAGTGGGATATCAGGCCATGGTGCTGACGGCCTGGTCTCCCAGTGGGGCAGCACTATAAAGTCATAATGAGTGCACACTGGCATCCTGATATGACCTTAGATGTTGCAAGGACGTAAAACTCCAACAGCCAACCAACCAACCAGGAGTGGGATGGCCGAATCGACAAGAGCACTGGCTGGTTTCCCATCTGGGAAGTCGTTGGTTCGAATCACCACCGAGTCTAACCAATGGCTTAAAAATGTATATGTGTCGCAACCTAGCCTGGCGCTCTGCATTAATATGATAGGGTAAGGACTGGTTTGCTCAGTATCAGAATAATGTAACTCAGTGGGATATTGAGTCGTGGTGCCAATGGCATGGCCTCCCCGTGGGGCAGTGCTATAAAGTCACCATGAGTGCGCACTGTCAGTAACCATCCTGATATGACCTTAGATGCTCCTAGGCTATAAAAAAAACACCAAAACAAACAACAATCCACATGTACCCAATCAACTTCTTTTAATTATTTTAATGAAGAGTACTCTACAAATATAAATTAGCCTATACACTGTACACATTATAAATCACCTACCTAGTTCATAATATATTTTCTCTATGTTTAACAACTTTTTGGGATACAAATGTCCCTCTGAGTTAATTTAGTTCAAAGGAGTGTGGAGAAGAACAAATGCTGGGACAATCGTGGAATAGGAAGTAATGTCGAGTTTTCGTGGACCCTTAAATTAGTTTATTGGTAAAGGCCCTGTCACATTACGGCGTATGGTGGGAGCGTATGGCGGCGTAGCGGCATTACGTCATATACGTCGGCATACGCCGCATACGCTACTCATACGCTACTCATACGATACTCATACGCTACTCATACGCCGCCAGTGCCGCAACATGCCGGCGTATGTGAAGCGTATGAGGCATACGCCGCCATACGCTTTCATAAATTCGTCCGTCCAATTTTTTTTGTGCATGCTCAAAAAAACACGACCTATGAGGGCGTATGGCCCATAATGTCAAAAAATGTCACAGCACGCTCCCATACGCTCCCATACGCTCCTCATACGCTCCTCGTACGCTCCTCATAGGTCCCCCATACGCTCAAACACACCCGAAAGTGGCACCAGCACGGCGTACGTAGGTTTTCAATACGCTCCCGCCATACGCCGTAATGTGACAGCCCCTTAACTCACTGGTCTCTAGTTTGTAAGTACTTTATTAGTTTGACTCAACCGAGGATTGATCCAGGGGCTTCCCACATGAGAAGCCATTGCTCTAACCAGTCGGCCACCCCGTGTCCGATTGATGTGAGGTTGTGTTGGTTTTGTTGTTGATGTTACATCCATCGATTAAGCACAGGAAGCTTCAATTCCGTAAAATTGGTTTCCCTTCTTTCCACTAGTCGCTTCTTAGTATAGTATAGTAGTAATGCCATTCGCCAGGCGAGCTAGTGACATCATCATGCTGTCGGTCGTGATGCGACAAAGACTGCTTCCATTACTTAAAGTTGCATAGTCCGATGAAATATGAAATTTTCAAAACCAAACAATTATCTAAATTAGATTTTTGCATATCTAACTTAGATACTGATGCACTTATTGAACATTCGTTTCTGCATAGAAGGGAACGCTGAGTCAATTTGATAGAACATGTTACTGTAGAGGTCTATGGTGTCAGAGTTTTGGCAAGCTTGCCAAAACTAATGTTCCATGTTTGCACTTCAAATATCTCAAAAGTTTACCATTTAAAATAAAATAAACTTTAAACTAATGTAAAGTAGATACTAGTGATCGATTGAATATATTTATCTCAGAAAAATTACAGAAACTCAAAACCATCGGACTATGCAACTCGCTCTCCATTTAGCTCTCTGTTGTGAGAGTGATGTCCATGAGTCGGTCTTAATGTCTCTCAGTTTCAGGTTTCTCTTGATGGTATCCTTGACCCAGAGACGAGGGCACCCTCTCTTTCTGTAACCAGAAAGAGAGGGTGCCCTCGAGCGACAAATACACTTTTTTAAGCCATTGGTGTGACTTGGCCAGGGATTCGAACTGGCGACCTGTCACATGGCGACCTGTCACAAGTGAGCGCAGTAATACTAGTAATACTAGGATAGCCAGAGCTTGGCCACAGAGACCCTCATACCATAGTTGGACTGTCACTACCTAGCCTGGTACTCGGCATTAATAGGATAGGACAAGGACTGGTTAGCACACTATCAGGATCATGTGACTGTGTGGGGTATTGGGTCATGGTGTCGGTGGCCTGCTCTCCTAGCGGGGCAGCACTATGAAGTTACCATGAGTGTGCACTGGCACAAGTCGGTACTCGTCTTGACAAGACATTAGATCTTGCTAGGATGTAAAGCAACAACAAACAAAACAAACAACCATGGTTGGGCCCTAAATAACTCCCAGTCCTAGAGAATAGGTTGTTTCAAATTCAAGCTATCCAAAGTATGATTAGTATATTCGATCGTGATAGTTGTGTATCAGTAAAGTTGTGTTGGTCATGTTACTGCCCCTTTAAGTAAAGTTGTGTTGGTCATGTTACTGCCCCTTTAAGTGAAGTTGTGTTCGCCATGTTACTACCCCTTTAAGTGAAGTTGTGTTGGTCATGTTACTGCCCCTTTAAGTGAAGTTGTGTTGGTCATGTTACTGCCCCTTTAAGTGAAGTTGTGTTGGTCATGTTACTGCCCCCTTAAATAAAGTTGTCTTGGTCACGTGACTGCCCCTTTAAATAAAGTTGTTTTGGTCATGTTATTACCCCTTGAAGTAAAGTTGTGTTGGTCATGCTACTGCCCCTTTAAGTAAAGTTCTGTTGGTCATAATACAGCCTCTTGAAGCTTAAGTAAGGTTGTATTGATCATGTTATTGCCCTCCTAAATAAAGTTGTGTTGGTCATGTTACTACCCCTTTAACTAAAGTTGTATTGGTGATGCTACTGTCCCTTTAAGTAAAGTTATATTGGTCATAATACTGCCCCTTTAAGTCTAGGGAAAGTTGTGTTGGTCATGTCACTGCCCCTTTAACTCTGAAGCGTCCACCTTGTACACTACAACAATGACTACCAACCACTTAAGATAAAACGATCCCACTCCGCCACTGACCACGTAAACGCGCGACTTGACAACCCCAAGAACCAACACAACCTTAAAGAAAACAACCGACCCAAAAGAAAGCACATGCCTATTTACGCCCGCGCAGAAACCGGGCGGACCCAAACCAAAGAAAGAAGAAGGGATCTCCAGATCTCCAAGTCAAATAGCTAATTTCCCGACCCACCTTCTTGAGCCCGGCCTTCCCACGGGCGCAACTTGTCGACTTTCCCGGCGCAAATCGGTATAAATTCGTCTGGGTAATAAAACTTCAAAGTGGGAAAGGCCACTTTTGTGCCTGTACTCTGTTGTTTTGGCGCTTTCAGTTGTGTTCTTCCGACTTTAAATACTAACAATATTTGCATTTCCTCTGTTTCTGTCTCCTGTCTCTGTCCGTCTCCCTGCCTGTCTCTCTGCATGTCTCTCTGTCTCTGTCTGTCTCTGCCTGTCTGTCTCTGCATGTCTCTCTGTCTGTCTCTCTGTCTGTCTGTCTCTCTATGTCTGTCTGTCTGTCTGTCTGCCTCTCTGTATGTCTCTCTGTCTGTCTATATGTCTGTCTCTCCATCTGTCTCTCCATTTGTCTCTCTGTCTGCATCTCTGTCTGTCTGTCTCTCTGTCTGTCTCTCTGTCTCTCTGTCTGTCTCTCTATCTGTCTCTGTCTGTTTCTGTCTGTCACTCTGTATGTCTCTCTGTCTGCCTCACTGTCTGTCTCTCTGTCTCTGTCTCTCTCTGTCTGTCTCTCTGACTCTGTTTGTGTCTCTGCCTGTCTCTCTGTCTGTCTCTCTGTCTGTCTTTCTGTATGTCTCTCTGTCTGTTTATCTGTCTATCTGTCTCTATGTCTGTCTCTATGTCTCTCTCTCTGTCTGCCTCTCTGTCTGTCTCTCGGTCTCTATCTCTGTCTCTAACTCAGCTTTTGTTTGTTTGTGTGTCTGGCTCTGTCCGGCTGTGTGTGACTGTGTCTCGTTCTCTCTGAGGATGTATATATCTCATATATCTATCTGTCTCCATGCATGTGGCTCTCTCTGTATATGTATGTGTTCTGTCGGTGTCTAATAAATATGGCCCCGCTTCTTTGTCCGTATGTGTCTATTTGTATGTATATGTTTCTCTGCCTGTCTCTGCCTGTCTCTGCCTGTCTCTGCCAGTCTCTGCCTGTCTCTGCATGTCTCTGTGTGTCTCTGTCTATTTGTCCCTGTCTGTCTGTGTCTGGCTGTGTCTATCTGTGTCTGTCTCTGTCTATGTATGTCTGTGTCTGTATGTGTCGGTATGTGTATATCTGTGTCTGTCTGTGTCTGTATGTGTCTGTCTGTGTCTGTCTGTGTATGTATGTGTCTGTCTGTCTCTCTGTGTCTGTCTCTGTCTGTGTATCTCTCTGCCTGTCTCTGTCTGTAAGTCTCTCTTGCCTCTGTCTCTGTCCGTCTCTGTCTGTCTCTGTCTCTGTATGTCTGTGTCTGACTGTGTCTATCTGTGTCTGTGTCTGTCTGTCTCTCTGTCTGTCTCTGTCTGTCTCTGCCTGTCTCTGTATGTGTCTGACTGTGTCTGTCTGTGTCTGTCTATGGCTGTCTGTGTCTGTGTATGTCTGTCTGTGTCTGTCTGTCTGTCTGTCTCTGTGTCATTTATGCCATCCCCACCCCTCCCGCACCCCAACCCCAACACCAGCTCGCTAAATCCGGAAACACGTTCTTTTTTTACGCCACGCGCCTTTCTCTATTCGCGTCGGGTCCTGATTTATATCGCTATAAAGTTGGCCGAGTCCACACTTTGGGAAACCCGACAAGCGCGACCCCTGCTGCCAGCCAACCGTATCCCCGACCCGCCGCCCGCCCGGCCCGACGCCCGCCCGGCCCGACGCCCGCCCGCCCGGCCCGACGCCCGCCCGCCCGGCCCGACGCCCGCCCGCCCGGCCCGACGCCCGCCCGCCCGGCCTGCCGCCGCCCGCCCCTCTGCGCATACGCCGGCGCACCGGGTGAGGTGGGAAGGAGGCCGGTGTCGCAGTTTGAGCGCCCTGCCAGTTTGAGCGCCCTTCTGTTGCTTCTGCGCATGCGCGGATAGAGACAACATTAAAACCACCCTAACTATCACAGTAATTTGTGATTTTTGGTGCTTTGAAAGCAAATTTCTCTTGTTTCTATTAAATAGTTCAGATCTTTCTCTACAATTTCCCATTCAGCTTAAAATAGTTCTTGAGGCCATGATCTGGTAAGGCTAACACTGGCACTGACACTCAGAATATCCCAACTTTCACTATTATCTCTGTTTTTAATACTTTCAGAGTAAATTGCTCTTAGGTTACATTAAATACTTCAGATCTTCCTCTTCAATTGCGCATTAAGATATTTTTAATCGATCCAATGAAAGCTTTTAAATCTATTTTACAAAAAAAGTATACAACCACTGGCAGGGTGCTCAAACTGGCAGAGCGCTCAAACTGCGACACCGGTGTCGCAGTTTGAGCGCCCTGCCAGTTTCAGCTGACTGCATACACTCAAACTCAAGGTATTGTCAATGGTCATGAGCAATCTTCATACAGAAAATACAGAAGAAGGGAAATATCTCTAAAACCACACCACCTATTAACAAATCGCTTAGTACGCATATAGAAAACATATTTACCAAAAAGATTATATTAAATTTATAAGGTTAGGGTTCTTTATTTCTATTTATTTTGAATAAAACTAATGTTTTGCACTGCGCGTACCGTCAAACTGAAGGGATTGTCAATGGTCATGAGCAATCTTCATACAGAAAATACAGGAAAAGTGAAATATATCTAAAACCACACCACCTAGAAACAAATCGCTTGGTACACATATAGAAAACATCTTTACCAAAAACATTATATTAAATTCATAAGGTTAGTGACGATGCTGTCAAATTTTGACGCATGTGCATGAAACTGACAGTCAGCTCAAACTGGCAGGGCGCTCAAACTGCGACACCGGGGAGGTGCATCAGCATTGTCTCAATGTTGGAGCAGGTATTTATCGCACTGTCCTGCGAACCTGCCCATTCCGGTATCCCAGCATCAGTGAGGTCGCCGAACCAATAGACTACATCGCCATTCCAGCGGCGTCGTGCATTGTGGGATGCATTGAGGAAAAACAAACCCGCGAGAAGCACATGGCACATGCTAATAATAGTAATACACTGGGTGCAGCTATGAAATGTGCTAGTTTCAGCTCATCTCAGCTCTTGTTTGAAACATAGAATACCAACTAAAAAAATATATATATAAGAAATTAATATATTAATCTTTTATCCCGCATTGCATTTACATCAACATAATCAGCACATCTTATGCCATGTGCATTTAGATTCAGACAAATCTGGGCACTCAGACTAGTGTTAGAGCCATAGCCAGAGTCAGTTTTACTTATTTTATTCATGTTTCTATTTATATCCTATGGTTAAATTAGTAGGACATATGTAGAACTAGAAAATGAGTAGGGTTAATCAGATATTGGTTATATATTTCTCTTAAACAAGTGTCTGTTGACACATTTGACATCTTAATACTTAGAACAAGAATTAATAATGGTGATGTGGATATCAGCCTTAACGTGACTGATTGTTTTGTGTGGAATTGTATGTTTATTACTTAGTATTAGCTCAAAATATTTAACTATGGCTAGTTTTGTCTTAGATATATTCATCAGATCATTATATTGCATGCGTGCATACATGTTTATGCCAAATTATTATGTATTTCTATTAATTTTCAATAAAATCAAAGTTTTGCCCTATGCGTATCGACAAACTCAATGGCCGTATGCCTTTGCTTTGCTCTCAGCGCCGTTTTCAGCGCATGCGCAGTCGGAATGGTGATCTCGTCTATTGAGCACCAGCTTCCGGTGTGGCAGGTCATGGGACTCGAACCACGGCTTCGAACCACGCTTAATTCAAACTAATGACTTAAGACTGTATGTCTGTAGTTACCTAGCCTGGCATTCAGTAAAACTCGGAATAGGATAGAGCAAGGAGCAGTTGAATGAGCAAGATATAATTTTATATATATATATATATATGTATATATATATAGAAAAAACTTCCGATCGAGTGGCGTGCAAAAGCCCCGAACATGGGGGTGGGGTGGGGGGGGGGGGGCAGAGTGAAGCATGCCGGTACCCCCACCCCGACCCAGGAGGGGGGGGGGGGAGTAGGAGCAGGACACTGCAGACATGATTACATGCGATACCAGCCTTATCACTATCCATATATGCTGTAAAACGTACTACAAACAATTATACGAGTATAATAAGCTGGAAGATCCATCTACTCCCCATCTGCTCATTTCCTCTAGCCAGAGAATATATCCTTTCTACGCACTATCATGCTCTCCGTGTTCCTTATTATGTAGGCGACTATTATATATATATAGAGTAAAGGCCCTGTCACACTACGACGTAACGACGTCAGCATAGGGAGAACGTGAAAAACGTCGAACTTCTCGGTGTAGTATGCAAATTTGGGCACAAGCTGAACGTGGATGCAGTGTAGTTGATGAAAGCCTAACATCGGTAAAGTGTAGTGATAGCGTCATTCAATGAGACAGGACAACGTCATTATGGTCACGGAACGTTATGTATGTTATTCCATCACCAGAAGAACGTTATGTGACGCTATATACGTCATGACACGGTGGTGAAATGCTGAACGTACATTGGAAGTACGTTTTGCATACGTTCTCCTGATGTTCTCCTGACGTTCTCATTACGCCGCGTCGACATTTCCACCAGCGTTAATGTGGGTCGATGTAGTGGAACGTAGTGAGCAGCGTTTGACTAATGTCCGTTTAACATCATTGACGTTCGCCGAACGTGTACAGAACATACGGCGAACATAAACCCTTACGTTTGAGTTACGTCGAAAGTTTTGAACAGGTTCAAAACCTTGACCCGCCCCGACGTAACATGACGTAACGTGACGTACCTTGATGTCAGTCTAACATCATTCTGACATCATCATAACGTAAGCCAACGTACGTCAACGTAATGACGAAACATGCCCATGTCAGGCTCACGTTGGCTCGTTACGTCGTAGTGTGACAGGGATATAAAACCTCTCTAAATTGACCGACCTTGGGACCGACTTTAAGTGGTCCATTTAATGAGGTGGTCGGATTAGAGATTAGAATATGGTTAAAATGGTATTGTATAAAGCGATCGATATAGGGGAGTGGTCGATCTCTGATGGTGGTCGGTTAGAGAGGTTTTACTGTATATATATATATATATATATGTATATATATATATGTATATATATACGTAGATAAGATAGATAAATAGATACATATATACATATACATTTATATTTATATTTATAATTGGAATAAATTAAATATGAATGTTCTCATAGAACTAGCGGGTGTCTTTTTGTGATCTATTATCAGTATAACTAGTTATTTACGAAATCACGAGTCAACTTTAGTTTTCGCTAAATTTAACCTTTTGGGGACTTGTAAGTGAGTCGCTTAGTACACAAATGATCTCTTAAATATTGGGATTTACGAGGAGGCATTGAATATGGTTGTTGACCTCGACTTCACCTCGGTCAATGCACGCCCCAAAGACCACCAGGTCTCCGAATCCACATCGAGATATATATATATATAGTATATAAATATAGGTGCACTGTGTGGAAATATATATTTAAATGGACGCCAACACACGGGGGGAGTAAAAGGACTTTTTATTGAAGTCCGACTATACAGGTGAACAAACAAGCAACGAGTGTGCGCACCTGCGCACCAGCGCGCGTGCACGGCCCCAATGGGCATGGGTAATATGCGGTGGAATCAAATCCAATAATGTGAGCTAAATGTAATGCAAAGCAGTAATCATAATGCGCGCACAGTGAGGTAATAAATGTAATGCAAAATTAAACAATAAGGAATAATAATTAAAGTTCAAGATTAAAGTTCATAATAATAATAAGTCAAATGTTCGGGTACCGAACCCAGTACCTGCAGGGGGGAAAGGGTGGCATGCCGGCACGCCGGTGGGCGGTGCGCCCTCCCCCCGCGCGCCCAGTGTCCCCCCCCCTTTTTTTAACCTGGGGTGGGAGGGAGAGGTCAACTCCGTCCTCCGCCATGATGGACGCGCGCAGGCTGGAGGGAGGGCGGAGAGGCTGAGATGGCGCTGAGGCTGAGCAGCTCTAGGCATCTGATTCGGGTGCGCGCGGGCTGCCGAGTGGCGGCAGCTGGGCGGCGCAAACGGGGCGCGGCAGAGGCCTCCCCCCCGCCTATCTTAATGGGCGTCACGGTCATTAGCGCGCAGTCGCGCTTCGCCGCCGCGGAGCGCCCCGCGCCGCCCCGGCCGACCTCAAGGGGCCGCCGCCTCCCCCCGCCTTATCGGGATGACAGGTGGAGCAGCTCGGGCTGTCGCCCGGTGCGCTGCCCCTCGTGTGCGCATTTAAATTCCAGCGGCGAGCCGCTGGAGACATATATATATATATATATATATATATATGTATATGCATATGTGTCCATATATGAATATCTATCTATGTGCATATATATATGTGTATATATATGAATATATGTATATATGAGACTCTCAACAGGTGCTAAGCAATATGGAACAAAACTTTGTCCATAGTAACGATCAACACGCTATCTACCTATGCATTTGCTCAGGATAAACTGATTTGTTTTTTACATGGTGTTTCATAATCCCAATAGAATACATATTGATTTGAAGCAAATGTCCTTGTGGTTTCAGAGTAACCGTTTCTGTGCTGTTTTGTGTCAATCATTACTATGGACAAAAAACGAAGAGCTAGCACCTTTTGAGACAGGCTCATATACGTAGATATATATATATATATATATTTATATGGATAGTGATAAGACTGTTATCGCATGTAATAAGCTCTCCATAGTGTCCGGCTCATCTCCCCTCCACTCCCCTCCCCTCCCCCGGCATGATTCACTGAACCCCCATGCCCCCCATTCGCGGGGCTTTTACTCCACTTGCTTCGAAGTTTATATATATAAACAGTATAACCCCATTAAACCAAACTTGAAGGGACCCTAGAAGTTTGTTTGGATTAACCGATCATTGGTTTAACCGAGCTTTGACTTTGACTTTGACTTTCAATAAGTTTGTATTACACATGTAATACTAATAGACAATGTATGTGGACAGTTTGATTATTGTTTTTTTATGTATATACAGTGTAACATCATTAAACCAAGCTTGGTTAAACCGAACGATCGGTTAATTCAAACTTTTTTCGGCTTCCCAGCAAAATATTACCATTTATCATATAAAAAAAGTTGGTGGGGTCTCCGATGACTTTATAACCAATTGAAAGTTTGGTTTAACTATACCGGAAGTGGCCTGGGTCTGATAATTTTGTTTGGATTAACTGATAGTTTGGATTAACCGACTTTGGTTTAACCAACTTTTTTATATGATAAATGGTAGTATTTTGCCGAGCCGCCGAAAAAAGTTTGGATTAACCGATCGTTTGGTTTAAACCGAACTTGGTTTAACCGAGTTATACAGTTTAAATGTATATATATATGTATGTATTATAATTTATATATATATATATAAAAATATATATATATATATATATATATATATATATATATATATATATATATATATATAAAGGTTAAGTGTTTTATGAGCGGATGTGTCACAATACTTATATGCACGTTCCAGGTGTACGTACATCGAATTGATTGCATTCCTTTAACAAGCAGACGACATTTGCTTGAAAGCAGACGACGTTTTGTTGAAACTCTTTAAAAGGAAATGTCGTCTGGTGCTCATTTCACTGGTTGTACACAAAGGGAGCGGGCGATGTTTGGGGAACTGATTAAGGAGGGGGTGAAAGGGGTCCGGATAACGGAACATCCGTTCACTAACAACAACGTCAGTATGTCGTCTGCTCTGAAGAAATGTCGGCTGTTGTCAATAAAAAAAGAAATAATGAAACGTAGTCCTTCTTTTTTCATTTACAGTACTTTGGTTTCACTAGGAGAATGCTATGTTGGGATTTATCTCTTGCGTGCTGTTATGATTGTGTTATTATGGCCATAGGGTGATTTTGGTAGGGGATGACATTTACGGAGCATGCGCGAAACAGGGAAAGCACTGTCTCCGCAAGTGTTGTTGTGAGGTGGGTAGTGAACGCAGTCGTAATTGGATCATATACAAAAGGGGGTGTCATGGCAACAGGCAGGAGAGCACCGAGCATCCGTCAGTTTGGTTTCACTCAGTCGAACCGGGGTTTCACTCATTCAGCTCTCGAGTGTGTGTATCACTATATAGGGTATGCACTGACGACACGCTAAGCGGTAGTGCGGCCATTGTGGAGATACAACACAATAACAAACCCAACCTGATCAATGCATTGTCAATGGCAGTGAGCAATCTTCATACAGAAAAAGTGAAATATCTCTAAAACCACACCACCTAGAAACAAATCGCTTGGTACACATATAGAAAACATGTTTACCAAAAGGATTATATTAAATTGATAGGGTTAGGTTTCTGGATTTCTATTCATTTTGAATAAAACTAATGATTTGCACTGCGCATACCGCCAAACTATATGGGTTGTTTACTGGGTGATATCGCGCATCCGGTTGATGACGTCACGTGAGTACCCTATATATGTAGGCCTACATATGTGTATATACAGTATAACCTCTCTAACTGACCATCTCCACAGATCGACCACTCCCCTATATCGATCGCTTTATTTGGGTCGCAAACGATCGCCCATACAATACCATACAATAATATTGTAATGATAAAAGAAACTCCCTAAACCGACCACCTCCCTAAATGGACCATTAAAAGTCAGTCCCATGGTTGGTCGATTTAGAGAGGTTTTAGTGTTTATATACATTATATATGTCTGTGTGTATCTGTGTGTACATAAATACTCATAATCATACTATCATTGCTATATAAAGATAGCTAATATTACAGATGGCGATAGACCAGTTGGTCTTCAATGTGTATATATATATATATAAATGTAAATATATACATATATATTAGTTGGTTGTTGTGGTTTTACATCCTGGTAACATCTAATGTCATATCAGGATGGTTACCGACCTGTGACAGTGCGCACTCATGGCGACTTTATAGTGCTGCCTCACTGGGAGACCAGGCTGCCAGCACCATGACCTGATATCCCACTCAGTCACATTATCCTGACACTGAGCCAACCAGTCCTTGCCCTATCCTAATAATGTGTATATACTCTGGCTGGCCTTAAAAACCATCCATGTTTATTAACCAAAAACTAAAATTAAGCTAGGGTTCAAGTTCAAATCCGCCTACTGGAGGGAAAAACCGTTGGACGCTGAAGAAAGCGTGCCAACTCCCTGCCTCAGTGTAGACTCCCTGACCCCCAGGTTGCTGTACCTGCTCACTCCCACTGTCCATCGCGCACGCATGGGGGTTACGGGTTCGAACCACAAATAAAAGAGAGTTCCATCCTAATAATATTTGTATACTAATATTACTATAGTATAAGTGCTTATACTACAGGTATATATATTCGTTGCCAAGGTCACGTGTAAATTCTAATAAATCCCGTTTTGCATAGTCATTGTCGGGCAAAGTTATAACTGATTCCAACAGTAGAAATAAAGCACAGCACCTGCCTGTGCCGATTCCTTTTTAAATTGCTGCTAACTCAACTCAATCTCCGCGACCCCCCCCCCCCCCCCCCCCCCCCCCCCCCACACACACACACATACTTCGCACAGTGAATTACTCGCCCTCCTCGGCCCCGTCTCCCCTGACGACAGTCGCCGACCGGACATCCATTCACACCAATCGGTGTCCAATGAACGAATCAAGCTGGGCACCAGCTCGCAGCTGACCATTGGCGGCCCCTGGTGGACTGGGCGGGAACTAAGCGGACTTTAACGCGCGGACATTGCGGGCTGGAATCAATCAGTGCAACGCTACTGAATCGCCAGTGTTGTGTGTGTGTGACTGTGTGCGCGTGTGTGTGGTGGTGGTGGTGTGGGTGGTGGTGGTGGTGGTGGGTGGTACGTTATGCTTCCGGGATGTCCGCCCCTCCCGCTCCCTCCCCACGCCTTAGTATACCCAAACCCCGCCCAGAGGAGATCAGGTGAATTGATGTCCTTAGTCAAAGACCCTATACTACTAATACGGCTCACTCAGCCTGTACTGTGTAATCAAAATGATCAAACCCACCACTTGGTGTGCTGGCTGTTCTCTTGGTTAAACAGGTGCTATATTATATGTATAAATGTATATATGAATGTGAAAGATGTGTGGTGATGGCGATGATGATGATGATGCTGATGATGATGTGTATTTGTTCATAGCAATTTCTTCTTTTTTTCTTCTTTTTTTTTTTGGTCCATTAGTTGTTTAAGCAGGGGAAATTTCAGTCATAGACGACTGGTCTTCCTCATTCCACTGCTGGTCGATAGAAAGCCCGAGCCTACACTTTTACCGACCCAAGGGATTTTTAACCTCCCACACCACATAGACATGGTATGAGAGCAACCGGCCTTTGATGACGCTGTAAGTTATACACAGCGGTGGAAATCCAAATTGGCAGAGCTGGGGGCATGGGGAATCGAACCACTGACCCTCAGATTAGGAGTCTGACCTAGAAAAAAGTCAGACACTCTAACCACTCCGCCACAGAGAACGCCACATATTGATGTGTATTCATACTTACCTATCTCATGTATAATATAATTGTATGTGTTTACATGTGAAACACCAACCAGCAGCCGGGCTGATCAAACCCACCACAAGGTGGCACTGCGAAATTCACATTATCATGGGAGAGATAGGGAGTGAGTGGTTTTAGTATTATAGGGTCTTTGGCTTAGTGCACACTTCACTCACAATTCAGAGAGTAGGCTTGTTAAAATTGTGTTGGCTGCGCAATTGATTAACAATTCAAAGAGTAGGTTCGCTATAGATAACTATGTTGGCTGCACACTTTACTACCAAGTCATAGAGCCATGTTCGCTAAAACTATGTGAGCTGCACACTCTACTAAGAATTCAGAGAGTAGGTTCGCTATAGTATTATATGGGCTGCACACTTTACTAACAATTCAGAGTGTAGGTTCGCTATAGAATTATATGGGCTGCACACTTTACTAACAATTCAGAGAGTAGGTTCGCTATAGTATTATATGGGCTGCACACTTTACTAACAATTCAGAGAGTAGGATCGCTATAGTAGTATATGGGCTGCACACTTTACTAACAATTCAGAGAGTAGGTTCCCTATAGTATTATATGGGCTGCAAACTTTACTAAGAATTCAGAGAGTAGGTTCGCTATAGTATTATATGGGCTGCACACTTTACTAACAATTCAGAGAGTAAGTTGGCTATAACTATATGGGCGGCACACAATTTACTAGCAATAACGGTATTCCAAGTTGGCCCTCAGGAAGGACTGAAGTTGCGACCCGGCACATCGGGTTGCAGCTTCAGCTTCCACCTAAGAAGTTGGAGGTGGATGACCATCCCATATGTATCCTTCACTATAGAACCTATGCTTTAAATTCACTCTGCACCTCTAACCATATGCCTCATAGTCATAATCAAACTAGGTTGGGTTATTACAAAGACCCTATAATAATACTAAGACGGCTCACTCAGCCTGTACTGTGTAATCAAAATGATCAAACGCACCACTTGGTGTACTGGCTGTTCTCTTGGTTAAACAGGTGCTATATTATATGTATAAATGTATATATGAATGTGAAAGCTGTGTCATGATGACGATGCTGATGCTGATGCTGATGCTGATGGGTATTTGTTCATAGCAATTTCATATTGATGTGTATTCATACTTACCTATCTCATGTATAATATAATTGTATGTGTTTACATGTGAAACACCAACCAGTAGCTGGGCTGATCAAACCCACCATAAGGTGGCACTGCGAAATTTGCATTACCATGGGAGAGATAGAGAGTGAGCCGTCTTAGTATTATACTTTTTATAGGGTCTTTGGTTATTAACATGCATTTCTTTCTAATATAGATTGCAGTAACATTTCCCTATCAAATAGTTTGCATTAGATAGAATGCAATTGTGTGTATCCAGTTGCATGTGTATTCACCACCTCGCCCACCTTCCACCATATTATAAGCTGAAGCTGTGACCTGGCATGTTCGTGTGATAGCTTCAGTCCTTCCCGAGAGACTCAGTGAAACTCGAAATGCCCGTTTACGTATTCTATGAGCACAGTGGGGCAGGTTCGCTAAAACTATGTGAGTATACATTATTGTCCCCCCCCACCCCCCAAAATGGAAAGCGCACACATGGAAAAAAACTAACAAACAAACAAAAAAACACAAAGAAAGAACTCGATTACGATCCTAAAGCTGCATAGTCCGATGAAAACATAAAATTTTCAAAACCAAAACAATTATCTAAATTTGATTCTGCATATCTAACTTAGATGTTGGTGCACTTATTAAACATTTGTCGTCACATATGAGGGGATACTGAGTCAATTAATAGAACCTGTTACTGCAGAAGTCTATGGTGATAGAGTTTTGGCAAGCTTGCCTAAATTAATTTTGCATGTTTCAATTTCAAATATCTCAAAAGTTAGCGATTTAAAATAAAAGTTACTTCAAACTAAAGTAAGATAGATTATAATGAACAAACTAATATGTTTATCTCAGAAAATGTGAGAAACTCAAAACCATCGGACTATGCAACTTTAAGCAACCTCAGATTTTTGTAATGCAACAGGTGTCTCTGATATCACAGGTGAGGGAGAGGGGAAGGGAAGAACGGGTGTAGTTTCTCTATGTAAATAGGCTGATTACAAAGGAACTCAACAGTTTCCATTGGACACCTCCCTATTGACTACATCACGGTTCCGACTGCGCATGCGCTGAAAACGGCGTTGGGAGCAAAGCAAAGGCGTACGGCCATTGAGTTTGCCGATACGCGTAGGGAAAAACTGGCATTTTATTCAAAATAACTAGAAATACATAACAATTTGGCATAAACATGGACGGAAGGATGCAATATAATAATATAATGCATATGTTTAAGACACAACTCCATAAACCATAGAATATAAATAAAAACATGAATAAAATAAATAAAACTGACTCTGGCTATGGCTCTAACACTAGTCTGAGTGCCTAGATTTGTCTAAATCTAAATGCACATGGCATAAGATGTGCTGGTTATATTGATGTAAATGCAATGCTGGATAACAGATTAATATCTTAATTTATTATATTTTTTTTTTTAGTTGGTATTCTATGTTTCAAACAAGAGCTGAGATGAGCTGAATCTAGCACATTTCATAGCTGCACACAGTGTATTAGCATGTGCCATGTGCTTCTCATGGCTTTGTTTTGCTCTGATGCATCCCACAATGCACCGCGCCGCTGGAACCGTGATGTAGTCTATACGAGTTGAGAAGGCCATGCTCAACTGAGTTTTGAGTGTACTGTAGCAAAAAGGAAGAAAGAAAGAATGGAAGAGAAAGATGGCGAGGAAGAGGTTGAGATGAGAGAGGGGTGCATGCTTGGGGGAGAGATACCAAGACAGAGAGCAACAGAGAGACAGAGATATACAGAGAAAGACATGAGAGAGAACGGGGAGAAAGATTGATTGATTGCTGATGGTTTAACACTGTGTCGGCAGCAAAGGTCATATTCACGGAGAAAGGCTAGTGTAATCTATGCTGTCAGTCTTGTCAATCACATTCACATACTTACAGTTACAGTGGAATGGGCACGACATTCCGAAATGTTCAGTCATGTAAAATAATAACAAAAACCATGGTTAAATTTGTGTTGATTAACAACGAAATCTAACTGACGAAACATAGTCAACATTGCAGGAGATAATAGCCTCTTTCTCTCTCTTTAAAAAACAGCAACTTTTGTTGTTGTAATCATAATTCTCAACATTCACTTTGTTTAAAAAAAGGTTGTACAAGCAATGTACATTAAACAGCAGCTTTTACTGATAGGGACCCCCCCACCCCCCTACCACCAACCTAAAGAAAATGTAAACTTAGTCATGAGCGTATTGTAACCATGGTTATTTGCATACATAGAAATCAGTAGGAACCACGAAATGTGCATTTAACTATATAATTCTACATATATAAACCAATACCAAAAGAAATGAGTGAGAACGAAGAAATTGACATATACAACAGAGTACGTTACGTGTCTTGAAGTGACAATTCCGCATCCATGAAGGGTTAGTCAAATGAGACCAATTCAAATTGGAGAGAGTTGCAACATATTTTTCATTTACACTTACTTATTTTTCTTCTTTTAATAAATTTTTTTTATTATACATTCATTTGGTCCGGATTAAGCAGATCGAGAATCGGTGGTAGTAGAGGACACTGCTCGAGAGAAATAGAGATACATAGAAAGAGAGGGGAAGAGAGAGAGAGAGACTCAGAGAGAGAGAGGGGGGAGATAGGGGAGAATTACAAAGATAGACAAAGAAACAGAGGCAGAAGGCGGTAGGGGGGGGGGAGGGAGACCAGATAGACAGAGGAAGAGAGAGAGAGAAAGAGAGAGAGTGAGAAAGATATACAGAGAAAGAGAGTGGGGAGAGGTCGGGGGGAGAGAAAGATAGAGCGTGAGAGAGCGAGAAGGGGAGAGGGAGGAAGAGAGGATGGGGGATGGGGGAGGCAGAGGGATGGTGGAAGGAAGGGAGGAGGGAAGGGGAGAGAGGGGTGGGGGGAGGAATGGAGGGGGGAGGGAGGGAGAGAGGGATGGGGGAAGTAAGGGAGGAGGGAGGGATGGGGGAGGAATGGAGGGAGGAGGCGGATGGAGGGGTGAGGGAGGGAGGTAGAGACAGAGAGACCGACTCCGAGGGAGACAGGGCGAGACCGAGGAAGACATATAGAAAGGCAGACAGACAGACCGATATCCTGATAGACAGATAGACTGACAAGACAGACAGATGGGCAGAGGCATCGGTGCCGGCGAATCACCATGGCCGGGCGGGGGGAAGCAGCGACGGCGGTCGGTGAGAGGACGTGCCGGAACAGCGGGCCTAATTGCCGCGGCCCCTTGGCGCGGGGGTCGGGCCGCCGGTAACCGCACACCCCGGGCCGCCCCGCACGCCGAGGTCTCGGGGCCCCGAGATCTGAGCGGGGTTACACCGCGGTGCCGGTGTAGCAGGAAATCGCAAACCCTGTAAATCGCAAACCCCCACTTGTGATTTCCTAGGAAATCGCAAACCCCCATGCCATATATGGGCATGGGGGGTTTGCGATTTCCTAGGAAATCGCATATCCCCCCTGGAGATCGCAAACCCCCCATTCTGAGTGTTAGCCTTACCATGATCTGGTAAGGCTAACACTGGCACTGACACTCAGAATATCCCAACTTTCACTATTATCTCTGTTTTTAATACTTTCAGATAAAATTGCTCTTAGGTTAAATTAAATACCTCAGATCTTCCTCTTCAATCGCGCATTGAGATATTTTTAATCGATTCGATGAAAGTTTTTTTATTTATTTTACAAAAATAAATGCTCCCCATAGACATAGCATTGCCGCAGCACACATCACGGCGTATTTTACCCTTCGTGGGCTAGTTTCCGGGGTTGTGACGTCATGCCGACATCGAGAATAAACTAGATCACGGTTCCGACTGCGCATGCGCTGAAAACGGCCTTGGGAGCAAAGCAAAGGCGTACGGCCATTGACTTTGCCTGTACGCGCATTGAAATATGTCAGTTTTATTCAAAATTAATAGAAATCCAAAACCCTAACCGTATTAATTTAATATAATCGTTTTGTTAAACATGTTTTCTATATGTGTTCCAAGCGGTTTGTGCCTAGGTGGTGTCGTTTGATCAATATTTTACTTTTTCTGTATGGAGATTGCTCACTGCCATTGACAATGCATTGAGTACACTGGCTATGGCTCTAACACTAGTCTGGGTGCCTAGATCTTTCTAAATCTAAATGCACATGGCATAAGATGTGCTGATTATATTGATGTAAATGCAATGCTGGATAACAGATTAATATCTTAATTTATTCTATATATGTTTAGTTAGTATTCTATGTTTCAAACAAGAGCTGAGATGAGCTGAAACTAGCACATTTCACAGCTGCACCCAGTGTCTTAGCATGTGCCATGTGCTTTTGGGGGGGTTGTTTTGCTCTGACCCATCCCACAATGCACCGCGCCACTGGAACCGTGATGTAGTCTATTCGGCGGCGGCGGCGATTTGTTTACTTTACGTGCGTCGATTCGAAAATATAACTGCTAATATCTCCGCCGTTACGGCGGTAGCCTTAATAACGCTTCGAATTTAGGGTTAATTTAATGAAATTTCACGATTTGAGTATGTAATTCTGTTAAATATGGTCGCATTGAATAGATTTGGCCCGAATCAGTCCCAAAACACAGGGGGGTTTGCGATTTCCAGGGGGGGTTTGTGATTTCCTAGTAAATCGCAAACCCCGGGGTGTGCAATTTCCAGGGGTTTGCGATTTACTGCCACACCGGCACTGTCACAGACAGGCTTCAACTCGCCGGTCCCCCACCGCCCCCCTCCCCGCTACCCCCTCCCCTCTCTCTCTCTCTCTCTCCGCCCGTCTCGCCCATGGTTTCACGGCCCGGCTCCCGGCGACCCCACCACCACCATCGACACCACCACCACCGCCGCCGCCTCCTAAATTCTAAACCTGGGCCCACCGGCCTGCGATCTACCGGGTAATGCTCCGATTTAGGCACAGTACACGTAATCAGGTTTCATCAAAGCCCGGGGCAAGAAAATGCGTTTGCAATCGAGTGATGGTTGAGATAGCGCCGCGGGGGGTTGGCGGCGGGGGCGGTGGCGGTGGCGGGGACGGCCGGCCGGGCGGGCGGGTATGGCGGCGGTGTTGGTGCGAGTCCGTGGTATTGCCATGTTTCAGGGATTGTCACATCCAGTGATCTGTAAGTGGCTGCTCATGCCTGGACTCCTGCAATAAATGTGACCATTGTGTCCGCCGTACGTGGGGGTTACACCCGGCACAAAGGACGACGTGCACTATATATATATACATATATAAATATAAATATATATATATAAATATATATATTATATATAATATATATATATAGAGTTCATATAAATATATATATATACATATATATATAAATATATTAAAGAGTTTCACATATATATATATTTATCCTGAACAATTGCTAAGCAGATAATATGTTGATCGTTACAATGGACAAAGTTTTGTCCCATATTCTTGGCACCTTTTGAGACAGTCATATATTATATATATATATATATATCCGAGCTAGTATCGTGCGAAAGCCCCGGTTGGGGGGCGGGGGGGGGGGGGCGGAGTGAAGGATGGCGGGAACCCTTTCCACCCAGGAAAGGGGTGGGGGGTAGGAGCAGGACACTGCACTACAGACATTATTACATGCGGTAACAGTCTTATCACAATACACATATATATATTTATATATATATTTATATATATAGTATGTGTGGCTGAGTGTGGGGGTAAGGCTGCCGAGGGGGGGGGGGCGGTGAGTGGAGGGCGGGAGTATCATTGTTGGGTTATTACAGTTGTATATTTATATATGCTATATATATAACCTTATGTACATGTGTATACATATATGTAACCATATGTATGTGCATGTATGTATATATGCATATGTGTGTATATTTATGTAGGCACATGATTGCACATGTATGTGCATGTATGCACATGTAATGATGCATGCACATGTATGCATATGCTATGTGTATGCACGCATGTGTAAGGGTAGGAATGTGTATGTATGTCTATTTATGTATGTTTGTGTCTATGTATATTTATGTATATCTATGTCTATTTAAACCAGACGTGATGGCCGAATGAGTAAAGCGTCCGTCTCCTGTTTTGGGAGATCGGGAGATCCGAACCCACGAGTACGTGGGTTCGAATCCTGGTCAAGTCAAACCAATGACTTAAACATTGATAGACATGGTATGAGAGCAACTGGCCTTTGATGATGCTGTAAGTTATGCACATTGAATTCCTAAGGAAGGACACATAAGAATGGAATGATATAGAATTACTGAAACAGGAAATTTCTGATTACTTTTCCGTATGCATTGTGAACTGTCAATGAACTAAGGTCGCGTGAGACTTTTTTTTCGTCAGTTCAGTCAAATAACTAATGTGCCGTGATTGAGTTCTTTGTGACCCACTTATGAATCAGTCAGTCTAACTGTAATCTGTTCACTGACTAGCACTGTAGCCGGGAATATATGTCATTATCCTATTTTGGGAGACATTTGTAACTTGCAAAATCCGGGTATTGCCAATTGTAGCGATAAAATTACACGTGTAGTGTCTCATAGAGGAACTTGTATGTGTGTAGGAGGAGGAGGAGGATGGGGAGGAGGATGAGGAGGAGAATGGAGGAGGAGGAGGAGGAGGGACACAATAGCGCTGGCAAAGAGAGAACCTAACCACAACATCGTTAGGATTGTGAAAACCATTGACATTTATGGACCTTTCCTCGGGTTGGCATTGTTCTCTGGGTATAGCATGGTGTAATTTCCGCTTTGCCTATGTCGCATCTCCCTTTCTCTTTCACTTTCTCGTCTTCTTTCCCTTTTCACCTTTTCTCAGAAAGACCAGTCTATGTGTAATGAATCGAAAAGGTATAACTGAGAACAGCTTGTCTATGATAGAGTTGTTAGAGGCCAGCTGTCAAAGTTAACACCAGGAGCGGTGCCAGGTCAGGAGGGATTCAGAACGTGATCTATTGCTTTATAAAGCATGCTTCATAGTCATCTGTTAAGCCCCTGTCACACCTCACCGGATTGAGCAACGGACAGAATTGTCTAGTCCGGTGGTGTTCGGGCATGATAAGTATCAAAATGTATTAAAATGTGTCAAAATATTGCGATATCGAGTCAAAGGCCACCGGACGAACGGATATGAAACGGCCATGAAATGGCCATGAAACGGACATGAAACATACATGAAAGGATAGCCAACGGACAAAACAAACTCAAACCGGACAAGAACCATAGACTTCAATCTGGTGGCATCCGTTCCAAGTTTTGTGCATGTTTAAAACTTGTAACGGATTGTGCCGGATATCAACGGATATGCAATGGACACAAACCGGACTTTGCTGGATATCAACGGACTTTGTTCAGTTTCTTTCCAGTTCCTCAAACTGGCGAGGTGTGACAGGGGCTTAAGACATCAGTCAATATAAACAAAACTGTGTTTTTGTTGTTTTTTTTACACCGAAAACAACCATTTATATTGCTTCATAGATAGACATATCCAGAAACCACGTGATTGGCTATACGTTCAAAATGACGTTGAAGCTGCATAGTCCAATGAATGCATTACATTTTCAAAATCAAGACACTTACCTCGGCGTAATCCTATATATCCAACTTATAATATCGGTGCACTTATTAAGTACGTTCGTTTCTGCATAGAAGGCATACTGTGTCTACGCACATGCTCAAATTAATTTGACATGTTTTAAATTCAAATATTTCAAAGGTTAGCCATTTATAATTTTAAGAAATACTTTAAACTAAAGTAAGACAAATTATAATAATCAATATTATATATATATATAAATATACATATATATATATATATATATATATATATATACATACACACATATACACATACATAATGGCAGAAACTCAAAGCCCTCGGCCTTCAACTTTAAACCATTGGTTCTAACGTGAATGATATGCGGGCTGGGAAAGGCAACCACCCAACTTCCGGGCGTAGACGGACGCCGGGTTGCAGCTTCAATGTTCTCAGCGACCAGCGAACAGTACCTCATAATACCGACATTGTCCAACTGTCCACATTCTCAATGCAACAGTAGGCATTCAGGAATCTGTCAGCAAAGCAACAGCAACTGAACAGTCGGATTTTCGCTATGCGTCTTTCAGAATCTATTCTGGGCGGAAACTAATCGCAGTCTCCACCTGGCGGCACCACCCAGCACTACCAACAGGCAGGACCCAGTTAAAGCTCAAGCATGGCACGTTTCATCAGTGGTTCATCGATAGTTTTTCTGGTGTTTTTTTGGTGTTTTTTTTTCCCCTTCCAAATTCACATTTGTATAATTTTAAGATATCGTGATAGATTATCAAATCAAAACATCTAATTAGATTGGAGGTTACATACTTAAATTAGATAATAGTGTACTCAATTCATTTGGAGCCCCCCCCCCCCTCCCCGCAATTTCATTTTCTTTTTTTTAGGAATGCTAAAATCTTGTTGGCTTCGGTTGGTTGTTGGATTTTTATTTCCTAGCAACATCTCTTGTTGGCTTCATTCGACATGGCCATAGGAATGGCATCCTGCATTTACTATCAGTATCACATGGTGTGAGCACACAAATCACTTTGCATGCTCGCACTTTTAAAAAGACTCAAAATTTAGTCAATTAACATCAAAGTTACTCTGAATTCAGGTAGAGTTGGACTTACTTATCACCCTGAGGTATTTAACTGAAAATAAGATTTTATTTTTTAAACCAATGGAATGTGCAACTTTAGGATGGCAACGTCACAATTTAATGTGAGAAAAAAAGTAGTGCACATTCACTATATTATTTACTAATAAAGAAATTAAAACAGTTAAGCCCCTTGAGTCATTTATCGCGTACGAGCCCTAGTAGAACGAATTTTTAAAAAGAAGTTGTCCAAACGCCCTTAACTAGAGTATTACCACGACCTAATTTAAAGTTGCATAGTCCGATGGTTTTGAATTTCTGTCTTTTTTTCTGAGATAAATATAGTAGATCGATCACAAGTGTCTACTTTACATTAGTTCAAAGTTACTTTTATTTTAAATGGTAAACATTTGAGATATTTTGAGTGCAAACATGGAAAATTAGTTTTGGCAAACTTGCCAAAACTCTGACACCATAGACTTCTGCAGTAACAGGTTCTGTTAAATTGACTCAGTATTGCCTTCTACGCAGAAACAAATGCTTAATAAGTGTATCAGTATATAAGTTAGATATGTAGAATCAAATCCAGATGATTGTTTTGATTTAAAAAATTTTATGCTTCATCGGACTATGCAGCTTTAAAGAAATACTGAAATAGTATAAAAAGGCTAACTCACGAAGTAACAAGATATAGATCCCCTCATTAGAGACATGTATATTCCCAATTGAACTAGTCATACTATTACTATATAAAATATGCAGAATTTTAACACATAGCCCTATGAATAGATGCTAATGTTGTCGTCCATATGACAAATTATTTATCCAGTGAATGCATCAAAAACTATTTATTCACTTAGACCTCAATACAAATAGGGCCGACTGTACTTGCCTTGTCATGTTGTGAATTATATGGTTTGTTATTAGCTACCATAAGGATGGGTTTGGATGTTTGTTTGTTGTTGTTTTACGTCCTAGCAACATCTAAGGTCATATCAGGATGGGTTTGGATGTTAACGTTGGGTTTAATTTGTGTGGTTTTTGTGAGTGTGTTATTTTTCTTGGAGAGGGGGGGGGGGGACGCTCTGTTGATGGGGGTGCTAGTAACTGGCGACCCTGGTTTCTAGGCAAAGGCGTTGATGTCTGGTCATATTTCCAATCTCTTTGGTGCTACGTCACGCAACAAAAAGCCGAAAAGCTCCGCCCTCACCCCATGTCGGCAGACAATGCAACAAATCAGAAACCCCTAAAAAAATATAACGTCTTTGACAATGGTATAAAGGCGTAAAATAAGATCTGCCTGACGATTTCAATTTCACCACCAGGGGCGGCAACGGCGAAACCTGACTTTTCCGCACCAAATCTAATTGGGAGGGCGCATAATGGTGACTGGTCATCCGATACGCATCGCTGGAGCTGGCAATAGAGCGTTCAGGGCGGGGCGGTAACTTAGCTCCCCCTGGTGGAGAAATATAGAAGTCACACACGTGATTTAATTTTTTTTTTTTTTTTTTTAAATACAAACTTATTTCAAAGAGAGGGGTGGGGGGGACGGGAGAGAGAAAAAAAGTCTTCAGCGACATGAGACATGTTTGTTGAAAATACGAAATTACGGACAAATCATGTCGGGATATATTTTCAGCAACACTCCTCTCTCTTTCTCTGTTTCTCTCTCTGTGTATTTCTCTCTATCCCTCCCTCTCCCTCTATCTCGTCTCTCTCTCTCTTTATCCCCACCCTCTCTCTCTCCCTGTCTCTTGCCCTCTCTCCCTCTCCCTCTCTCCCCCTGTCTCGCCCTCTCTCACACTCTCCCTCCTTCTCTCTCCCTCCCCCTCTCGCTCTCTTTCCCTCTCTCTCCCCCTCTCCCTTCCTGTCTCTCACCCCCTCTCTCCCCATCTCTCTCCCTCTCTCTCGCACTCTCTCTCCCTCTCCCCCTCTCTCTCCCTCTCTCCCCTCTCTCCGTATCTGTCTATCTGTCTCTGTCTCTCTTATGAAATGCATTATACTATTATACACACAATTTAATTTTATATACACATACAAAAAAAAGTACATAGCTAATTAAAGCATGTAAAACTCAAGACATAAAAGTATATCCGTGTTAAATGCAGCGTATTTAGTTAATGTAAATAATATTAATAATCATAGTTGTGATACTGAGTGATAGCGATTTGTTTGTTGTTTGTTTGTTGTTGTTTTACATCCTAGCACTGTTAGTAGCAGCATCTAAGGTCATATCAGGATGGGTAGTGACTTGTGACAGTGTGCACTCATGGCGAGTCTATAGTGCTGCCCCAATGGGAAATCGGGCCACCAGCACCATGACCTGATATCCCGCTCAGTCACATTATCCTGACACTGAGTGAACCAGTCCTTGCCCTATCGTAGTAATGGCGAGTGCCAGGCTAGGAAGCAACAAGTATTAATTTTGAAGTCATTGGTTTGACTCTACCAGGATTCGAACCCACGAACGCAACAACAACAACCACAACAACAACAATGAGAAAAAGAATGAGAAAAAGAAGAAAAACCAAAAGAACCAAAAGAACCAGAACAACCAGAAGAGCCAGAAGAAACAGAAGAAACAGCAGAACCAGAAGAACCAGAAGAACCAGAAAAGACAGAAGAACCAGAATAACCAAAAGGACCAGAAGAACCAGAAGAAACAGAAGAAACAGAAGAACCAGAAGAACAGAAGAACCAGAAGAACAGAAGAACCAGAAGAGCCAGACGAACCAGAAGAACCAAAAGGACCAGAAGAATCAAAAGAAACAGAAGAAACAGAAGAAACTGAAGAACCAGAAGAACCAAAAGGACCAGAAGAACCAGAAGAACCAGAAGAAACAGAAGAACCAGCAGAACCAGCAGAACCAGAAGAACCAGCAGAACCAGAAAAGAAGGAAGAGAGGAGAGAAAAGAGGGAAAATTAAGAGGAAGAAAGAAAGAAAGGAAAAGAAAAGAAAGAAAGAAGACAGAATTGAAGAGAGGGAAAAGGAAGAAGAAGAAGAAGAAGAAGAGGTAAGAAGAAGAAGTAAGAAAGACAGAATACGGACAGTGAAGAAGAAATGACAGGTTGCGCACGCGTAGAGACATGGTTGGCGTGCTTGTGCTGACTGCCATTAAAGGGGACGATTACTGGGACCCAGTTAGTCACCACGGAGCAGTCACGTGCCCGGACAAAGTGGCCGAAGTGCGTCACGTTACTAAACATTCGCCAAGCGAGAGGCACTGACGGGACGACTACCGACAGCCCAAGTCAGTCTGTCTATCAGGGCAGCCCAAGTCAATCTGCAGGGCGCAACGTTTGCAAACCGTTGTGTACGCGCCTGCCTGTCTGTAACCAAGTGTGCATATCCATGGGCATACATAGATACATACATACATGCATAAGTGTGGGTAGCTGCTCATTGCGCATGCTCCGTATTGTGTGTGTTGTAATTTATATATATATATATATATATATATATATATGTATATATATATATATGTGATGTATAAGCATTATGCGAGTATAAAGCTGCGTAAGGGATTATATATATATGTTATTACTCTGTACTACTTGATAACACACTATGTTATCGACCAATCGTCTCTCTGTATCTATTTACCTCCTACCACAATGCACTTCGAGCCGCGCTTCCGCCGCCTCCACTGTCACTTGCGACCTGAATTTTATAAATTACAACACACACAATATATATATATACATGTATAAAGAAAATCCTCTGCCGCGACTGACACTGGTCTACATCCGGTGGAGGCGAGGAGGCCATAGGTGGCGCCACCGATACAGCATTGGGTCTTACTAGGGAGTATGACAATAATAATAATAATAATTCCCTTATGTATCTTTATACTTGCATAATTCGTTATACATCACATAAATTGGACAGCACGGCCCACTGAGTAGAAAACAGTTTATTCACAAACAGCAGGTCTTGAGATTAAAGCTGCATATCCCAATGAAGCATCAAATTTTCAAAATCAAAACAATTATCTAAATTTGATTCTACATATCTAACTTAGATACTGATGCATTTATTAAGTATTAAATTGATTGTAATAATCTACGTTACTTCAGTTTGAAGTAACTTTTATTTTAAATTGCTAACCTTTGAGCTATTTGAAGCGCAAACATGTAAACTTAGTTTTGGCATCCCAAAACTCTGACTCCATAGGCTTCTGCAGTAACAGGTTCTATTAA